>ML790559.1:140590-175317 GCA_009831015.1 Picea engelmannii
TTACACTAGTGAAATGGAGAGGAATTCTAGAGTGGCCAAGGAGGAGAATTGGGAGCTTGGAGCCAGGAGGAGCCTTCAATCAAGAACTCAAGGTAAAAACTTGATTGATGTAACGATTCTTCATTTCTTAATATAGATCTATATGTTTTTCCCCTCCATTATTTGTTTTATTAAATTCTATGTACAAGTTAATGGTAGATCTATTCTTGCTTGAGTATATTAGATTAGATATAGGTTCTTTTTGATATTCCTATTGCTTGAAGATGCTTGAGATTGACATTTGTTGTCTTATTGTGTGCATGAAGTAGGTTCTAAGATCTAGAGATGGATATCTAGAGCTACATCACTCGATATTACACAAGGAAAACCACCAAGAAAACGTAAGAGCCATTCCTCCACATTGCATGCATTAGGATCAATCACACTAGATCTAGTGGAAAAACATATTGTTGTCTATCCTGCAGTTTATCACTAACTAAAATAAGCTTAGTGAAAGATCTTACTTATCCATAGGTGAGATTCTCTTTAACAATATTAAAATTAGATATAAATATCTCAAATTATCCACTATTGTGTATGTAATAGGACATCTCATACAATAGCATGGCATCTCATATAATAATGAGAACCCTAACCTTACACTCTCATGTTTTTTCCCCTTTTAAACCCTTGTTTTGATGTTTTCTCCACTTTGGTTGTGTGTGGGGTTTGCACCATATTGGTAAGGGTTGAAATCACAATTCTTCGATGAGTTTGGGTGATTTTAATGACTTTCATAGCAAGTTTTGTGAGTGTCTTGACCCAAGGGATTTTGGGTCAAGTTAGATGTCGATTAGTCATTCCATAGCCAACTTGGTGAGACTCACAAGGCTTTGTTGAGTCTCAAAACACTGGTATAAATGATCATATCAGTGGGTCAAGAGGTTCAAGAGACTTGTAATGGTCCGAAAAAATGTTGAATAAAAACTTTTTTTAAACCCTAAATTGTAATTAGGGGGTGTTGTGCAACTTTATTGTTAAAGAGTGCATAATTGTTTTGACAGCTAGTGTAAAACTAATAGCCCGACTTTACTCATCAAATTACGCAAAATCGACATTCTAATAATTTTACGTCAAAATATCTTTTTCCTAACATATCAAGTAATATTGCATTAATACTATCTAGAGTGAATTTCCCACTCGTGTTTGAAAAGAGTATCATGGAAATTGAACTAGGAAAAAGGTTGAAATCAGGACATTTATCGAACATTATTCTTCTGATCAATAAAGGATATTTGAGGTCTCAAATGGGCCCTCTAAGAAAAGCATAATTTTTTTTGTTAGATTAAAAAAAAGTAAAATTTTCTTTGATTTCATTGGTTGCACAAAGTTTTACGATAGTTGCACAAGTTTACAATGCTAACCAAAAGTTAACCTTTGTGATGGCGATCACTAAGTGCAGTTTAATTATGGTTAATGTACTTGTTCAAATCAACACAAGCAAGATAATTATCTATTGTTTGGATGTGCCAAAATGAATGGGATTGCCTTGAAATTTGTCTATTTAGGATGGAACATGATTTGTTTGTTTCTTGCCGCATAAATTTGAATTTCTTGGTATATTTGCCTCTTGGAAAGTTAGAATGTGGTGTAATGTTGTTTAGTGGTCCTATTTGTTGATGTGCACAATGCTATTATGATGGAATATGTAGCAATGAAGTTATTATTGTTGGGGAATTTATGACATGTAATAGGGCATCATTAGACTTTATGAAACCACTTGTGTGGCACTTGTTACTTAATTTTGGCACTTATGTGGCTCCTTATGCATTAATATGGGTTTGGTAGCTGAGTTTTATTTATCTCGCATTCATCAGGTGAAGTGGTATTCTTATGATTGAGACCTATATGTTAAAATGGGTAAGAGATCTTTATTAGTCAATTCATTGTGGACATCTTGTAGAGTTTGATGATTGAGTAGTTTTGGAGAGTTATTGTAAAAGGGTTTTGGAGAGTAAGAAATATTACTCTTCGAAAATGGATGTTTCCTCTATGCATTATAGAGGTCTTACCAAGATAAATCTTGGTGTGTTTGTGTCTTATTCTTTTGCTTATTTTACTTATATTTATGGTGCATACTTATATGAGATTAGATGGCTAATGAATTAGACTTGTGTTGTTTATTTTCTAACCATGATATCAAAGATAGTGATCCTGTCTCCTAACTTAATATTTAGGTGTACCACAACTTTGGCGTGGAGATCTTTTGTGTCTAGATTTTGAAGGAATCCATCAAGATTTGGCAAAGCTTCAAGGGTTTGTGGTACCATTTGAGACAAAAATTTGAGAGTTTTGAACGCATTGTGTTTCTTCAACACTCTATAGTTAATGTTTTCTCTTTTATTTGGTTTAGAACTTACATACTAAATTCAAATAAATGTGTTCGATTTGTTATGGTTTGAAAAATTGGTGTATGAAGTTTTCACACAATTTTTACTTGCGATGTGGTTGAAATTGCCTCTTTGGGATGAATTGAGAAAAGTTATTTTTGGATAAATCGTAGCTTGGATTGAAAAACTTATGCCATTTTTGGATTCTATGTGAAAAATTAAGGGGGTCCATATTTTGAGTTTATTGAACTCTATTGTTTAAGCCTTCAAATTTCAATAAGAAGATCATTATTAGTTTTGAAAATTTCTATTTCTATAAGATTTCCATTTTCAAAAAGTTTTTATGTATAAATTTTTTCTAATTATGGATTTTCTTTTCGATGGTTTTTGTAGGGCCATAGCTTCGCTATAAAATGTTTGTTTGAGGTGTTTTTATTTTATTTTTGAAATTATCATTTTTTCATTGCTTTCCATTGGTGCTATTAGATTTGGAAAATCTTGTTTTCTGTGATCAAATTTTGGTTGTCATAACGACTTTTGAACTACTTAATGTGCATGTGTTGGTTGGTTCTAACTATAAAATTTGGAAAGGTAGATTATTGATGTGCGCAAGAGAATATACTTATGACAATGAGTCAATGGTGACATACAAAATCCTATAAATGATAAATAGTTAGTTGTACAGGAAGAGTGACTTGAACAAGCCAAATACCTCAAATACCTCATTGGATAGACAATATTGGAAAACTTACAAGGACATTGGGAAGTAAGGTCCTCCTGAAAAAGGTAAGGTCCTGGTCTAACTGGTCCTAATAGAGCCATTGAAATGTCCCGGGGTACATATAAGCCTAATTGTGAAGAATTTTATAAAGGTCTTATTAGTTAATAAGATAGATTTATTTATTTAGGACAAATAGTTGTTCCATACAATGCATGGTAACAAGTACCAATCTAAAGGATTGAAAAGGGATTTGAAACTAAATCATAGTGGTAGCACTAATACTTCTGTTATTGTAGGCAAGTCCTTTAGTAATACTTATGCAAATACTTCTGAAAAAAAGACAAATCATCCATAGAATTATTTTTTTAAGATGCATAAATATCTTAGAAAATAGAAGAAGGAAGCTATAAAAAACTCAAGTTCATAGGATATGAATATTTCTCTTGTCGCCTTTTCTACTCCATCTAGTTAGCATGTGATACAATGTCAAATAATCCGTTCCTTACACACACCACAGGAAAATGGGGTTGCCAAAAGGAAAAACATGACATTATTAGACATGGTTAGATGTATGCTACACTCTTAAGGGATTGTAGAAAGGATTTTGGGGGGAAGTTATTTGTTGTACAAAATACATTTTGAATTGGGTACCTATTAGCACAATTCTAAATGTGACTCCTAAGGGAAAATGAAGTGGCAAGAAACCATATATTGGTTATTTCAAGGTTTTTGGATGTGAGTGTCGGGCTCATATTCCGAATGAGAAAATGAATCTTTAATCCATTCGTTTAGGATGTGATTAGGCACATGGATGTTCAATTTAATGAAATTTCTGCATCACCAAATTCATTTGAGCCTCATGTTATTTTGAATTTGCCTCCTATTAAATCTCAAATTGACTTGAAGCATAATTCTAATTCCAGTTATGTAGAGGATTTGGTTCTCGTTTCTACTTCAATTGTTACTAATGATTTGTCTAAAGTTTTGGAGGTTTATAGTTATGAGAAAATACTAGTAGATCACTTACTGTTTGGGCAAGAAAAACTATTGAAAATGCAAGTTCTGGTGTTGGCGATCCATCAAACACAATAAAGAATTGATAACAATTTTCTCTTATGTCAAAGGTTTTGGACATAAATGATCATGACATTTATGAAGAGGCTAAAGGGAAGTCATAATGGAAGAGGGTTATGGTAGAAGAATACAACTCCATTTTGAAAAACAAAACTTGTGATTTGGTACCACTACCACATGAGAAGAATCTTGTAGGATGAAAATGGGTCTACAAAACCAAGTTTATCAATAGATGGATAGGTGGAGAATAATAAAGCATTGTTTGATAGAAATTTTCACAAAAAGAAAGTAACAACTACACTGGGACCTTTTCTCTCATGGCCAAAATGGACACCATTCACACTATTGTTGCACATGATACCTCTTTTTCTTGGGAGATACATCAAATGGATGTTAAAAGTGCATTCTTAAATGGCGATATTTGTGAATAAATCTATATGCAACAACCACCTGGTTTTGTTAATTCTGAAACTTCAAGTTCGGTCTACAAGTTTATTAAGTATTTATATGGTCTTAAGTAGGCACCTAGGGTTTGGTATGAAAAAATTGATAGGGATTTATCGGAGTGCATTTTTAGAGGATATAGACATGAACTTAATCTGTATGTCTAATTCATTAATGTTGAAGTTGTAATTATATCCCTTTATGTGGAGTACTTTATTCTTTCTAGTAGTACTTTTCTTTTTATCCATGATTTGAAAAGTACTCCAATGCAGACAATTGAGATACCATATTTGGGTCCGCTACATTATTTTATTGGTTTATAGGTTTGGGAAATGCATGATTGATTTTTTTTTCTTAGACTAAGTATGCTTTGAATTTTCTTGAAAGGTTTCATGTGAGTTATTGGAAACACACTGCTACACCATTTCTACCTAGAGTTATGTTAATTGTTGAGTGTTAAACATGTTTTCTTGATGCCACTCTTTACATGAAACTAGTTGGTAGTTTGATGTACTTAACTCATACTAGATCTGATATGTCTTTTGTTTTAAATTTGAATTTGAGATTCATTAAAAAGGCTCATGAAAGCCATTGGAATGTAGCAAAGAGAATCTTGAGATGTTTAACGATACTTATGATTATGGTGTTCATTATGCTAAAGGGAGAAAAATGTCACTCATGACATATACAAACTTTGATTGGGAAGGATATATGAATGAAAAGAAATCTATTTCATGTTATGAGTTTAAGGTTGGTTTAGGTTCAACCACTTGGTCCAATAAGCAATTAAGATCCACCTCTATTTCTTCTTATGAAGTAGAATATAGGAACTAAGGAATTAAGAAAGGAAGTTGTATGGATCCATCAAGGCTTAGAAGAGATTGGATTGATGCCATTATGTTGGTATGTGATAATCATAGTGTCATTCAACTTGCATGCAATCCAATGTATCACTTTAAGACACATTGGTGTTGATGGCCACTACATTCGAGATATGGTTATTGATGGTGTTAGTCTTTTGGAGTATTGTCCCACTAAGTAGTAGGTCATTGAATTCTTCATGAAGTCCTTAATGGAAGTGAAGTCTGTCCATATTTGTAACTTATTGAGGATGAGGCAAGTTGTAATTAAAAATGAATGTTAATGTAATGGAATCATCACATATATGTGTATTTGTCCCTGTAGTCAACAATAAGGGGGGATGTTAAAACATGTTATAATTTTATATAGTGGCCACATTTGTTGTTGTGCTTAGTATCCTTATAATGGAATTTATAGAATTTGAAGTCATCATTATTGGATCATTTATGCACATGTAATGGGGCATCATTAGAATTTTGTGGGACCACTTGTATGTCACTTTTTACTTAAAATATGGCATTATGTGTCTTGTGTGTCTTAACATGGGGTTGGTAGGCGAGTTTTATTTATCCCACATTTTTCAAATGAAGCAATGTTTTCACTATTAAGGAGGTGTAGATGTATTTATTGATCAATTCATTGTGGAAATATTGTAGAGTTTGATGATTTAAGAGTATGGGAGGTTTATGGTAACATGGTTTTAGAGAGACACAATCTATACACTAATTATTCATCTATCTATACTACTTCATATAATATATGGGAAAGGTTGTGATTAGATTTTTTGTAAATGTATTAAGAAACTAATGCTCACATGTTTTTATTTAAATTCACAAAAGTGTCACTAGAGGAAGCATAGGTGACATTAAAATGGAAGACATAATTGTTGATTGAGAAGAAGAAAATTGAGAGAGTTTTAGAAGGAGGTGGTTCAATTTTGCTGGGGTTGTGAATGGATATCATAGCTTAACAATCTTCCACATGATGAAATATTCATGGGTAGTGTGGATAGCAAGGTATTGAAGATGAAGTCGACATAACATTATATGGAGAAGGCCATGTCATGCTTCCCAAAACCTAATCCAGGTTCCCTAAACCTAACCAAATTTCATTGTGTAACTATGTACATGAAGCCTTCCCTTACAACCGGAAAGAGGATCATCCCTTGATGAATATATTGGTGGTATTGCTGATTCTCGTAATCTTCTTTTATATAATATTTCCGCTATCTCCTTCACCAATAAATTGTACAAATGGATAGCAATGACTTATCATTATAGGGGGTATTCATGTTTAAAACAAAATAGATCCATCTCTTTTGCACATGAAAAAGCATGAATTTTATAGAAGTCCTTTAATATTAACTCGCCATTACTACATATAAAGAAAATTGTTGGTTGTTTTATTCATGCCTATTGATCCTTTGACATGCATGTTCTTTTAAGATGCATATCTTTTCTCTTCACATCAAAGTCTAGAAATAATAAATACCTTGACAAACTTTGTGATTATGATGCCATCTTGGATCCATGATTGGAGAAATACCTTCAAAGAATGGTTGCATGTGAGACATATATAAAGAAAAACATGGTAATGGATCCATGTTTGGAGCAAGATCCTGGAATCATGGTTGCATGTAAGACATGTACAAAGACAAAGATGGCAGTGTTGATCTTTGGATAAATAAAAAATAATGATAATATAGACTACGAGAATATAATGAGGGACATAAAAAGGAGAATTCGATGCATGTCCACTGATAAAAGAAAGAACACTGAATCAAAATTCTTGACATTTCCCAAGTTGTCCATAGCAACCTTATTAAGAATCCTAAAGAGATTGTTGTAGGTGATAGGTGCCACATGTTTGTGTATATGCTAAAAATAAGCCTTAGGTCTTGATGCCTCTTGTTCATGTGATAGAAACAAAACTTAGAGAAAATTTGACTAAAGTAAGAAATAATGGAACTCATGCTTGGTTGGGACTAGATGGAAAAACCCAAGTTACTGTTGAGCATTTAAATAATATAGGGGAAATGAGGGCTCACATTGCACCATCTCTATTCAACATGATGAAACTATTACTGTTAAGTTTTGAGCTATTATTAGGTTTCTTTTCAATTTACTAGATAACAATAGCATAGGTAGGATCATTGAGAGAAACACAATTACAAGATACACAACATTTATCCTGGGAAGCCCTCATGGGGGAGAAAACCCAGCAAAAACTTCCTTAATATAGATAGACAATACAATGCCAAAACAATAAACCAAAACAATAGAGAATATCCAACACTGAACAATGCGCCTCTCTCTTCCTTCTTCTCCCAATTGAAGCTACCAAACTTGTGCACTTGATGAGTGAATGAGTGAGTGAAAAAAAAAGGGTGCTAGCCTCCTTTATTTATACTAGCTGGAAGGCACTGGAAAGGTGTCTCTTCACTGGGCAAGGCCGACTTGTCTTCTTAGTGGTTAAAACCACTTTAATTAGGCCCCGGGGCTGACTTATTAATTTTCATAATACAATTAGGGTTTGACCAATCCGAAAAAGGGGATTTGTTCAATTACAATGCCCAACGTGATCAATCCACAAAAGGGGATTGATCAGATGAATAATAACTCAATAATAAATAGAATACTCTTTATAGTTACAATATTTCAACACTCCCCCTTAACAAGAAGGGTATTATACAACAATAACATGAGAGAGAGAGAGAGAGGGAAACAACATCAACAACATCTAGAACACTGACTGGAACATCTATAAATCATCATAAGTTTTTCTCATCGTCATCGTTCACAGCATGGAACTGGAGTAGCATCATCATCCTCATTAACATGAGGATAGAGTAACATCATCATCATATTTAGCGTGAGGCTAAAGTAACATCATTTTCTTCTTTAGCATGAGGCTAAAGTAATATCATCAACATATTTAGCATGAGGATTAAGCATCATCATCAACATCTTCGCCGAGAAGCTGAAGTGGCATCATCATCATCTCCATCAACATTAATTAGTATAACACTAATACATAATCATCATCAATAACAACACGAGGCCGATACAACATCAATGACAACAACATCACAACACGAAGGCTAGAGCAACAACATCATCACAACACGAAGGTTGGAGTATCAACATCATCACAACACGAAGGATGGAACCACATCAACATCAATACTAAGCTAGAAATATTAATCATGAGGTTGGAACCACATCAACATCAGCACTAAGCTGGAAATATTTAGCACGAGGCTGGAACCACATCAACATCAACACGAAGTTGGAAATCTTTAGCACGAGGCTGGAACCACATCAACATCAACACAAAGCTGGAAATATTCAGCACAAGGATAACATCTCAACAACATCAACACAAAGATGGAAATCTTCAACATAAGGTTGACATCTCAACAACATCAACACGAAGCTGGAAATATTCAGAACAAGGATGGCATCTCAGCAACATCAGTATGAAGCTAGAAATGTTCAGCACAAGGGTGACATCTCAACAACATCAACACGAAGCTGGAAATCTTCAACACAAGGCTGACATCTCAACACTACTCCCCCTTTCGAGGGAGGTCCTTTCAGACTATACCAAGCTTGTCTCGAAAGTGCTCAAACTTTACACGAGACAAAGGCTTGGTCAACACATCTGCAACTTGTTCATATGCACCAACATATTGGATATTTATATCTCCTCTCTACATCATATAATGAATGAAGTGATACCATATTTATATGTGTTTTGACTTGTCATGGAACGCATGGTTCTCTGTCAATTTTATGCAACTCTGGTTATCACATAGAATCACAGTTGCTTCCATCTTCAGATCAAATAGGCCTGTCAACAACATCTGAAGCCACATGGATTCACAATTGGCGGAACATGCAACAATGTATTCCGCTTCTGCCGTGCTGGGAGAAATACTGGATTGCTTCCTACCCTGCCATGAAGTCATCGTTGACCCCAGACTGAAATAACATCCTAAAGTGCTCTTTCTATCATAAACACTTCCAACTCAATTTGAATCAATATATCCATACAATCCGAAGTCATGATCTCTGGTATAACAAAGACCAAAATCCAACGTACCCTTATGGTATCTCATCACATGTTTTGCAACTACAAGGTGAACACGTGTGGGCTCTACCAGACACTGACTCAAAGGTGTTCACAACAAAACATATATCTGGTTTGGTATTCATTAGATACATCAACGAATCTGTTTGTACAGAGTAGCACCAACCAATTCGGATGAGGTGTCTATCAGGAGCTTCAACTTTGTTTCCATGGGTGTGTACATGGATTTACATTCCAACATGTTAAACTTCTTCATTATTTCAACTGCATACTTCCCTTGGTTAAGTAAGATCTTCTCTAGGCTCTCCCAAACTTCAAGACCTAAGAAATAGTGTATTAGGTGTTTTATCAAACTCTGCAGTGAGCTTCTTCTGCAATCTGTGATGAGATTTTATTCATCTTGTCAAGAATACATAATCTACATATCATCATCACTGGCTTATCATTCACAACCTTTAGGTAAAGGTTAGAATCAACTTTACTCTTGGAAAATCCCAAGCTCGTCAGGAAACTTTCAATTCTTCCATATCAAGCTCTAGGAGCTTGCTTCAACCTGCAGACCTGAGTTTTTCTATCTTCAAATTCAAACCAAATTTTCTGATTACATTATACCAATCTGGTACACTTGCTCAACTGCAACTCAATCTGCACAATCATGTGCTAACTCTATGTGCTCTCTGCAAGGCACTATCTGTCTCACTTCATGAGAGTATGTCCTCTCCTTTTTCTGCAACATTTCCTTCTAGAACTGAGACTCTGCACCTGCAGCTACTCTGAAGCTTGAGAATGACTGCTTCATTCTCACTGTAGATGCTAAAATATGTGAGTAACTCCTCTATTCTCTCATGGAAACAAATTCATCTAAAACTAAGAGTGGCCCAGTAACTGATAATGAAGGTATCTCTTCTTCTTTCATAGAGGTAACTCTATCTGCTAGTGTAGTCATGTCTCTATGGCCTGACCAATGTACTACACCTATTGCCACTCAATTTTAAATATGGGGATTTCTCCCCCTACATCTCATATTATATGAATCATGGTTGTTCTAGTTGTCTTCATGAATACTGGAACTATTTCTTCAATTTCTGGATTAAGTGGCTCGTCATAGTCTTCTCCCTCTTGCTGGGAGAATCCTATGTACACACATTAGGGTTTGTACATCTGCAACATGCTTGATCTGTTAGATCAATTTTGGAAGTCAATATTGACTTCTCTTATAGTCTCACAAAAAAATCCATATCCTAGTCTTTTTGATTGGCTTCCTTCTCTGTCACTGAAACAAGGGAATATTTCCAGGAGATTTCATATCTCCTAGATGTTTCTAAAGCTACAATCTAGTCTTCTCATGGAATCTGTCTCCCAGTCCTGGAAGTTGTTTCTTCATCTGATCCTTTCTGAGATCAGGCTTACTCTCAATTTCTTCTGAGTCTACAAGGACTTCATCATATCTTATGGGTTATACTTGGTCTTGAATACCAATTAAAAATATGAAAAGATGAGTCATACTTCAAGTGAATTATGCTTTCTGTCACGGTGGCTTCATTATTCTTTGAACAAGTCTACTGTGAGTTCTTGTTCTAATGTTTGATCATATTTGGAGCCTTCTGTTCCTTACAATCAATCTCCATATGAAATACTTTGGATTTCAAAAGATAGCTTCTTCTTCATTTTCTTTGGTACATGAATGTATATGGTTATGTACATAGTCCACTTCATGTCTCATCTAACATGTTTCCTTCTGCAACCTTCACTATAGCTTCCTCAGGGTTATCACTTGTGACCTGAAACAAGGTCAACAAAACAAGCAAGAATAATACTCTTTTGATAATAGCAAATAAAACAATAGCATGAATAATTGTCACAGTAGCTCCTTTAGAGCTTTCACTTGTGACCTGTCTGAAAAAAATATCAAAAGTAAGAAATACAATACGAAATGAGATCAACACTCTTCTAGTGTTGTGATCAAACATTTATCCAAGGTAACCAGCTGGAACCAACACAAGAAGTTTCTCCTAGAGGAGATGTTAGTTGTATTTGGTAAATGATTACATTAAGAATTTATCTCAATATGCTCAGATGCTACCAAGTATAATACTTTTCAAAGAAGGCTACCTCAACTATAATGTTTACTTGTAAAGGGGTTGTTATCAACTTGTGATGTGCAACTTTGAATCTTATCAAGTTAATCAATCAAACTTGGAACCTAGAGTTTTGTTCTCAAGAACGAGTGTGTTTCTTTTCTTTCAAGTCTCCTTCACTCAAGATGACAAGTGATTTCTTCAACCTGTCTTATGTACTAATACAATATGTTATCTTGACATAAATATAAGTTAGAGAATAATTTCTATAAGCTCAACTTTAATCAGGTTTGATAATTTTGACCAATGGTTAGTATGTTTTCAACATACTGCCTAGATGTTCATAAGGTCAAAATAATGTCATAACAAATATATGCATATCAAGATAATCAAACTCGGGGTGCATTAGTCTTCTGAGTATGTTGGATCTGAGATCCTTTTGGATCTATGATAGGAGATCCTTTCTCCTGCAAGTACCCCTTATAATAATATAGTTGAAACATATGTGAGTACATACCTCTGATAATACCATCTGGTAGCAGCGGTGATAGGTAAAAAACCTTCAAAACTTTAGGGGTGTTTCAACTTTAAGGTTGGTCAACGCTTCACAAAATCTTTCACTGCAATTGGAACTGCAGCTGTAACTACAACTTATACTGCAAATGGTACTTTAACTGTAACTTAGGGTTTTATGAGAAAACCCTAATTTTTCAAACATCAAATTTTGAAATTTTGATCCAGGGGATAGATGCGCTGAGCTGAGGCAAGTAAGCTAGTGTAGTCAGATTTTTGAAAATTCAAATTTTACCCCTTGAAACTGAGCTTGAGGAAATCTGGACTGGTACTTTTGGTACCGATTATGGTTTCCTAGTTTTTCTGGTACTAATCAAAAACTAGGGTTTGACTTTCTGGAGGCTCTTTCCATTGAAAAGGTGTGCTCAAGCTCCCAAAAGCTTCACTAGGGTAGGGCACACTTTTCTAGATGGTTTTTAGGTAAAAATTCCTCTCTAACAAAAAGCCCTAATTTTCTTGTACGACAACAACGACATTTTTTCTTATCCAGTGAAAGGTGCTCTCATTAGCTTAGCTTTGAAACCATGTTAATTTTTGAGCTGTTATTAGGTTTCTTTTCAATTTACTAGATAACAATAGCATAGGTAGGATCACTGAGAGAAACACAATCACAAGATACACAACATTTATCCTAGGAAACCTTCACAGGAGAGAAAACCTAACAAAAAATTCCTTATTATAGATAGCCAATAGAATGCCAAGACAATAAACCAAAACACTAGAGAATATCCAACACTGAGCAATGTACCTCTCTCTTCCTTCTTCTCCCAACTACATCAACCAAACTTGCGCACTTGATGAGTGAATGAGTGAGTGAACAAATGAGGCACTAGCCTTCTTTATTTATAATAACTAGAAGGCGCTGGAAAGGTGTCTCTTTACCAGGTAGGGCTGACTTGTCTTCTTAGTGGTTAAAACCACTTTAATTAGGCCTCGGGGATGACTTCTTAATTTGCATAATACAATTAGGGTTTGACCAATCCGCAAAAGGGGATTTGGTCAATTACAATGCCTAACGTGATCAATCCACAAAAGGGGATTGATCAAATGAATAATAACTCAATAATAAATAGAATACTCCCTGCAGTTACAATATTTCAACAATTACCAATAATCATATTATAGTAATCTCAAGGAGGATGCCATTCAATTTATTTTTCCTTGATCTTGGTGGGTTATCTTGAGTGGTTGAGTTTTTTGAGTTTCATGTAGGAGGTCTTGGGGTCAATCACCTGGGTTGGATGCCTATGTTGCATGCTACAACATCCCCTCTATAATCCCCAATTTAATTAATTATTAACGTAGATATAATGTATGGTTGTGTCTAAGCGATGTATATGTGTATCGTATTTCTGAATTTTAATAATAAAATGTGATGCCAACTTCTAGGGGATATGGATAGAGATGGGGGATGAATTAATCCACAAGAGATGGAAGGGTCTAATAGAATGTCTAATAGAGGGGTCCAAGGGGGAAATACCCATATTTATTATTTTATTTTATTTATTTATTTTTAACTGGGGAAATCAACAACTAGTCGAGCATGTACTCACACGACACATGATCGTGTTACTTGACTGCTACCACTATAACCCTAGATATGCCAACACGGTCCCTCACACAAAACACACGGCTAGTAGAGGGTTTCAAATCAATGACTTCACATAATGGAGTGCCTTAATAGTACACTCCATCACCGACTATTCTACACCCCGGGGGATAATTACCCATGTTTATTAATTCAACCACATTCCTGAATTTTATTATCATTATGTATTAAAATTCTAATTTTCCCTTGAGTATAGAATAACCCAATCATTGAATACATCTAAGAGAGTGGGCGTGAGAAGTCACATCCCATATTTATTGAGAGCATGGGGGCTGAGTACAATCAGCTTGGATAAGTGTGTAAGTCAAGCAAGCAAGAAAAAAGAGGAAACAAATTGAATGGGCAGTTACAACAGTTTTAGACAATCAATTTTTTTGCATGAAAAACAATGAAAGAAGAGAAAGAAGAGCATTAGAGCTGGAGAAACCATGGAGGGAGAATTCTGGAGCATGCACAAGCATTTTTGGAACGTATTTGGAAAAAAAGAATGAAGAACCAGGTTATCAAGCATGAAGAGTGAAATCTTGTGTCAATTGCATTGTAACAACAAGTGATTGTTGTTGTTTTCTTGGTACTTTTCCTAGAAGTGATCTCCCTTGAGTTTCCCAATAGCGAGATTCCTGGTTACCTGTGCGAGAGATACCCTGATAAATTAATGGGACAACCAATGGATTGAGAGCAATGACGGGGTGCATTCCTTGGGTTGGGTAGGTTGAGAGGAAAAGAGCTGGTGGAAAATTAGGATAGTTGAGGATAATGCCAGTGGGTTGTGGGATTTTCTAAGCTATGAGTGTACAATAAGAGACCACCCTATTTTGTGGATTGCTAGCCCCATCTCGGGGGTGACTTTCTATTGAGATCTAGAACAACAAGTATATGGTTGGGTGGAACATCCATCCCAAGCAGTTGGTTGCACAATAGTTTTGAAAAGATAAGTGTTTTATCTTGTTTTTGTGTTGCATTATGAGTTTAATTGTTGTGTATTAACTCTGCGTTGGAGAACGATTTGTATGCTACTGTATTTGACTTTATTAACTACATTTTATTTTTATTTTAGAATGTTGTATATGCATATAGTTCATGGTATCATACAATAGTTAAATTTGTGTGTAATTCATAGCTGGTACGCTACATGAAATTACTTAGCAGAGAAAATTCTATTTTATGTGTTTTCCACATAGTAATGATCCTCAATTCAACTGGGGGTTGTTACAGATTGGTATCAGAGCTTATGGTTCAAACAACGGGCTTGTATGGGCCAAGAACCAGTGAGAATTGGGGAAATTCGTTGTTACATATTTTGATCTGTAATGATTTTGGGGGAAAACGGTGAAAATTCATAGTGAAATACCCAAGTTCATGAGAAAATTCAAGTTTCATATGCCTTAGAACCGTCAAAGAGAGGTTTACTGGCATCACTTTGCAGGTTGTAGAGATAAAATTTGACTTGGAAGGTCAAATTTCATGTTTTAATGACTATTGTAGAGTTGGTCGAAGTTTTATGGATCAACGACCGAGATCGTGTTTGATCTTAAGATCGACGACCTAGATTCATTGTAAATAGATTTAAAAACTTATAAGCTCTTTTGGATTTTGGTAAGGTCTAGCAGATCGATGACTGAGATTCATTTTCGACAGTTGGAAAAATGAGATAGATAGATGGTCTTGATTCATTTTTGATAGTTTGGAAGTTGGAATAGATCAATGGTCAATATCATTCTGAATGGAAGATAAACGACCAAGATTCATCTGGGATTTGGTCAAAATTTTCTAAGTGTCAGAGTTCGCCAAAAGAATTCACCTATGGCCGATGGTCAGATCAGTGAGATTTGTGAAGAGTCTTAGTTTACCAATAGAAAACGTCGATGGCTGATGATCAGGGGTTGGAATAAATTGGTGAAAGTTTTCATGCATCTAAAGGAAATCACAGATCGTAGATGGTCGATGATCAGGGGTTGGAGTAAATTGGTGAAATTTTTCATGCATCTAAAGGAAATCATAGATTGTTGATTGTCGATGATTGGGGGTTAGGGAAATTAGAAAAAAATTTTGATCGACCAAGAGAAATCGCCGATCTCTAATGGTCGATGATCAGGAGTCAGTCGATTTAGCAAAGTGTTCAATTTTCCAAGAGAAGTTTTCGATCACTGATGAAAGAAAGAGAATGATGATGTGTCTTTCCATATTAACATCCATGTGTCTATCCACGTCATCATCCATGTGTCATTCCACATCATTCAAAGTGCCATGTCATCATCCCCATGTCATGCCACGTTAGAATCTACATGTTATGCCATATTAGGCAAGAAATGGTCGATGGTCGATGATCAAGTTAGTTGAATCGGTAAATAAATTCATTCATCCCAAAGAAATAAATGATGGCCAATGGTTAGGTCGGTCAGTTTAGCGATGTCTTGCAAGTCAGTTTCCAAAGGAAAGGGTTGATGGCCAATGATCGAGTTGATGGTTTTGGCAGGGTGTTGCATGCAACCAAAGGAAAATGTCAATCACCAATATAGGTCATATCAACATATGATGTTGCCCCTGATTTCAAGATCGATGACTCAGATTAAAAGGCTGTTATAATAGTAAAATAATCAATTTTATATGAAATTTTCATATTTTTGAAGGTCTTAAACTTGCAGGGTGATTTTGAGACCCTAAACGATGTTTTTAAGAAGTTATTTTTTACAAGAACATGGTACCTTAGGTACATGATGTTTCTACAACTTAAATAAAATAAACCAGAGAGATATTTCCAATGAGCTACTCTAGGCGCAAAACATAGCTCATATGAGAAAGTTACAATTGAAACAATTAAGGGTATAATTTTGGCACCAATTTACTTGTAGAGGGCATAAATCCTTGCTCTGAAGTTTGTTTGGAGCACATGAGTAGTTTATAGAAACATAATGGACCAAAGAATATATATATGGATCCATATTTGGAATCTGGGTATGTAAATATGTGTAGGAAGAGAAGGAAGACACATGTAGCATACATGGATAAAATGGGAAAACAATCTATACTTCCTTAGACCATAAATTTTTAGCTTGGAGATCGGTTTTGGGAAAACAAATAGTCGATGGAAAGGTATCGAGGAGGGGAATACATCTGTCCACTAATTTTTTTGAATTGAGAACTAAAATTTTATCAGAACGTAATAAATGAAATTCTTCAGTAGTGAGTGAGTGGAAATTGCAGCATGTGAATGTTGTAACTTTTCACTTAGAACTTAGAATGAGGCATGAGTATAGCCATTGGAGAGATATTTCATAGAGGAAAGTGTCTAAGGAATAATATTTTGACTTAGTGCATTGTGTTTTTTGTAAATTGAGATAAATAATAACTTGTATTATAATTAATGAAATATTTTATAGTATGGATGTACTAACAATAATTAGTACATGCACATTTCTTACAGAATTAGAGGTACATGAAAACAACTTCTGTTCTTATATGAGGATTGGAGTCATAGAATATGCCCATGGATCTTAGAACCATGAGGAGGAGGTCATAGGGCTGCATATCAACATGGGAAATGTTACGACAAAGTCTAATGGAAGAAGAGGCATCCATGAGCCTGTAACTATGAGAATCCTACATAGAGAAGCGAAGAGCTATAAGGAAGATAGTGAAAAGATTATGAAATCTCAGGAAGAGATAATTTAGAGTTTTAATATGTTGCATAAGGAAGTTAACAAATAATCTGGCACCAAAAAAGAAACTAGTGTTAGACAAATGAGAGCACCAAGATCCCATAGAAAAAGGGATGATCATGGGAATGATAGAAAATCAAGAGCATGAGTAGGCTCCATCATTCTCTAAGGAAATCCACTAGAAGAACTCATGTAAGTTCAGGGCCATGGAGTAGCCCTAGTGTGTCTCTTTTCAAAAGGCATAGAAGAAGGCATGAGCTAGACATCTTGCAAGGTGAGATAAGGAAAATAAAGCCACCAAATTTTAATGGTGAGAATAGGAAATGAGAAGAAGTCGAGGCATGACTATTAGAAATGTAGAAATATTTCCAGTTGCATAGTTACCCCTCAAGGGTAGAATCTAGAATTGCAACCTACCACTTGCAAAGAAAGGAAACCATGTGGTGGGATCAACTTAAGCAAGCCAAACACCTTGATGAGAAGAAGATATCATGGATGTAGTTCAAAGGATATTCATAAGAGAAATATTTGTTTTAGCATTATTATGAAAGGAAGATGAAATATTTATTTGAACTCAAATTGGGAAGTATGATAATGGATGAATATGCGAAGTGATTCTTTGAGTTGTTGAAATATGTTGACTTCATAAAAGATGAGAAGGTAAAATTTGAAAGGTTTATGAGTGGGTTACCCTCCTTCGACAATGAAAAGATACAATATGATAATCCTAGGACTTTGGAGGAATCCATAAGGAGAGAAAAACATCTTTATGAGAACAACATAGGAAGGCTAGTTTTCCAAAAAACTTGGAATGACAATATGAAGGGTAAAAAGGATCAAAGGCAGAAAGGTTTTAAGCCACCATGTTTCAAGAACAACTCCCAAGAAAATAAACAAGTCCAGTCAACCCAAAATGAGCACAAGAATGCAGATTCATTTGGGAAAAGGCCAAGGAAACAATGTACAATGTTGGGGATGTGAGGGAAATCACTTATATAGGGACTTCCCTCACAAAGGAGAAAGAATGATAACTATCCAAAACATTCAGGAGGATGAAATAGTTGAATACATGGGAGGAAACATGCCAATGATTTATGCAGCCTTGGACACCAAGCAAGGAGAATATCAATTCCCCATGATTGAAGTAGAAGGTAAGATTGATGACCAATCCATAGTAATTTTAATTTTGTAGCTGGCCATAGTTACATAAAATATAACATTGTTGAAAGATTTCACTTGCAAAGGAGTGAGAATAATAAATCTTAGTTAGTTCAATTAGCCACATTGGCTAAGAGGAAAATCGATGAGCTATTTAAAGATTGTCTAATAGACATGAATGGACTCAACACAAAGGTATATGTGAACAACATACCATTGGGTTCATATGATTGTCTAATTGGCATGGACTGGTTAGAAAAACACCATGCGGTCCTAGAATATTACAAAAAGACAATCACTTGTCTTGATGAAGAAGGGAAACAAGGCAAAGTTCAAGGAATTCTAAGATCTATAGCTATTAGAGAAATTTCAGTTATGTAGTTGAAAAAGAGTTTCAAGAAAGGATGTCAGATATTTGCAGCCCATATGGAAGAGTCTTCCAGAGATAAAGTGGCAAGAATTGAGGACTATCTGGTCTTAAGTTCTTTTGAATATTTTTTTGGGGAAATCCTGAGATTTCCACCAAAGAGAGACATTGATTTCTCTATTAATTTGGTGCCAGGAGCTGCCCTAGTGTTCAAGACACCTTACAAAATGGGTACACTAGAATTTAAGGATTTGCAGATGCAACTTGAATAATTGTAAAGGAAGGGGTATATACATCCAAGTGTGTCACCGTGGGGTGCCCAAGTGTTGTTTGTAAAGAATAATATGGAACCTTAAGGCTTTGTATTGATTTTAGACAGTTGAATAAGGTCACCATAAAAAAACAAATATCCCTTGCCAAGAATTGATGACTTATTCGATCAGCTAAAAGGTGCAAGAATATTTTCCAAGATTGACTTGAGATCAGGTTATCATCAAGTGAGGATAAAGGAAGAAGATATTAGCAAGACAACATTCAAAACAAAATATGAGGATTGTGAATTCACAGTAGTGCCATTTGGGCTATCAAATTCCCTAGTTGTTTTCATGTTTTTGATGAATGGAGTGTTTAGAGAATACTTGGACAAGTTTGTAATTGTGTTCCTAGATGATATATTCATCTACTATAAGTTAGAGGAGAATCATGAGAAACATTTGAGAATGGTGCTGAAAGTTTTAAGAGACAATATGTTGTATTACAAGCTAAGTAAGTGCATATTTTATCAAAAGAAGATTCACTACTTGGGGCATATTATTTTAGCAGATTGGATATGATTTGATCCCAATAAGATAGAGGCCATTAGAGGATGGCCAATGCTAATAAACGTGACAGAGTTCAGATCATTCATGGGCATTGCAGCGTATTAGAAAAGATTCATAAAAGGATTCTCAAAGATTGCAAGCCCCATTGCTTCTTTGCAAAAGAAGGGAGTGGAATTTGAATGGACTTCCAAGTGTGAAGAGATTTTTCAACACATGAAAGACATATTGACAAGTGTGCCAATGTTGAATATTGTAGATTTAGATGAAGATTTTGTTGTGTACACTAATGCATGCAAGGAAGGGCTTGGTGGATTCCTCACACAAAATGATCATGTGGTATGATATGAGTCCCGAAAATTAAAAGAACATGAAAATAATTATGCTACCCATGATCTAGAATTAACATCCATTATTCATGCATTAAAAATGTGGAGACATTAGCTCACAGGGATGGGATTTGAGCTAAGGACATACCACTGTGGTATGAAACATTTGTTTGGACAACTTACATTAAATGCTAGGCAAACTATATGCCTATAATTCCTTAGTGAGTATGACTTTGAAATTAAGCACATAAAAGGTAAAGAAAATCAAGTGGATGATGCACTCAGCAGGGTAGCAAATGAGATGCATATTGAAACCATCATCATGTATAGATATGATCTGAAAGATAAAATTATTGAAGCAACAAATTCAAATCAACAATATCTAAAAATAAAAGAAACATTACATCAAGGCAATTTACAACATAAATTTAAATATTATGAACTGAAAGAGGAGGAAATTCTCATGTATAGAGGCAAGGTATATGTGTCGAATTCCAGTGAGCTGAAAAATATAGTGATGAAGGAAATGCATAATGTGCCATATGTTGGGAAGCTTGAATATCATAAATCAATTGCAGTTGTAAGAAACAAATACTTTTGGCCATGCATGAAGAAAGAAGTGGCTAATTACATATCCAGATGTCTAGAGTGCTAGAAAGTGAAGACCGAACATAGAAATTCAACTTAGAATATTACAACCATTGCCCCTTCCAAAATAGAAGTGGGAAGAAGTTACAATTGATTTTATTACAAAGCTACCAAAAATAGTGAAGCATCATGATTCCATCATGGTGGTGGTGGATAAATTGACTAAGACATCACATTTTATTCTAGTGAAGAATACACACAAGACAACAAATATTGCGTAAATCTACATGAAATAAGTTGTCAGGCTACATGTAGTGCCTAAGACAATAGTTTCAGACAGAGACCACAAATTCACATCCAATTTTTGGAAAGGTTTGTTAAAGGATTTGGGACAAATCTAAATCTTAGTGCAATATATCACCTAGAGGCAGATGGGAAAATAATGATAACTAATAGAATAATAGAGGACATGCTCATAATGCATGTGATGGACCAACCATCAAAGTGGGAGGATTATATCCAATTAGTTGAATTTTCTTACAATAATGGGTATCAAGCCTCATTAAAAATGAGCTCGTTTGAAGCATTGTATTGCAGGAAGTGTAACACACCAATGAGTTGGGATAATCCAACAGACAAAGCAGTTATTGGGACAGATTTGTTGAAGGAAATGGAAGAGAAAATGACAAAGATCAAGCATAATCTAAAGGATTCCCTAGATAGGCATAAAATTTATGCAGAAAAGAACAAAGTTTTCAGATATTTTAAAGTGGGCAAACATGTTTTTAAAAGTGAAGGTAAAGAGAAGTTTGTTGATATTAGGGAGCCGTCCAAAGTTGGAAGCAAAATATTGTGGAACTTTTGAAATCTTAGAGATGGGGCTATTTGCATACATGTTATCATTATCTGCATCCATGCGAGTGCATAATTTATTTCATGTGTCATTATTAAAGAAATATGTGCCTAACCCTAACCACATAATTGATTGGACTGTGATCCAGATGGAACACAAAGGATATTTGTGGGTGGAACCAATACACATCCTAGACTGGAAAGTCAAAGTGTTCAGGAACAAAGCCATAGGGTTGGTAAAGGTTCATTGGAATTGCTATGATCTTGAAGATGCTACATGGGAGCATGAAGAAAACATGTGGGAGGAATACTTACAAATTTTTGTCAATTTTGAAGAAAGTAGAATATAAGAATGCAAGACTCCATTTTGAGCAACTAGAGTTTCAGAATCACATCTCAGAGTCCTAGCCAACCTATGCCGGGGGAACTACTAAAGAATGGTACAACCCAATGAACTAAGAGCAGTGAAGGGGGTACATTCCTTGGGTTAATGGGTTGAGAGGAACACGATATTTTGGTTGGAACTGCTGCTAGAGTTGTAAAATTGTAGAATTTTTATTTCTTAGTATTATGATGTAAATTTGTGCATGTATATTGACATAGAGTGCATCGAGGACGCCGAAAAATTGTACGGGAGGGGGAATGTAACATCCCCTCTATAATCCCCAATTTAATTGATGCTTAATGTAGATATAATGTGTGGGTGTGGCCAAGCGATGTATATGCAAATTGTATTTCTGAATTTTAATAGTAAAATGTGATGCCAACTGCTGGGGGATATGGATAGAGATGGGGGATGAATTAATCCAAAATAGAGGGGAGGGTATAAGAGAATGTCTAAGAGAGGAGTCCTAGGGGTAATTACCCATGTCTATTAATTCAACCCACATTTTTTAATTTTATTATCATTATGTATTTAACTTATAATTTTCCTGTGAGTATAGAAGATCCCAATCATTGAATGCATGTAAGAGATTGGGTGTAAGAAGTCACATCCCATAGTTATTAGGAGCATGCGGGCTAAGTACAATCAACTTGGGAAAGTGTGTAAGTCAAGTTAGCTAGCAAAGAGAGGAAAACAAATGTATGGGAAATTACAACAGTTTTAGATGGTCAATGTTTTTGCATGAAAACAAGCAAAAAATATAAATAAGAGCATTGGAGTTGGAGAAACCATGGAGGGAGAATTCTGGAGCATGCATGAGTGTTTATAGAGCATATTTGGAGAAAAATACTAAATATCAAGGTTTTCAGTCTTGAAGAGTGAACTTTTGTATGAGTTGCACTGTAACAAGTGATTATTGTTATTTTCTTGGTAGTTTTCGTAGCAGTGAGCTCCCTTGAGTTTCCCAACGGTGATATTCTTGATAATGTGTGCTAGAGAGACCCTGATAAATGAATGGGATGCCCGATGGACTGAGAGTAGTGAAGGGGTAAATTCCTTGGGTTAGGAAGGTCGAGAGGAAGAGAGTTAATGGAAAATCAGAATAGTTGTAGGAGAATGTCATTGGGTTGTGGGATTTTCTAAGTTGTGAGTGGACAGTGAGAGACCACCTTGTTTTGTGGATTGCTAGCCCCAACTTGGGGGTGAATTGCTATTGATATCTGGAAAAACAAATCTACGATTGGGTGGAACGTTTGTCCCAAGTATTTGGTTGCAAAATTGTTTTCAAAAGATAGATGTTTTATCTTGTTTTGTGTTGCATTATGAGTTTAATTGTTGTGTATTGACCTTGTGTTGGAGAACGATTTATATGTTACTGTATTTGAGTTTATTAGCTACATTTTATGTTTATTTTAGAATGTTGTAGATGCATATAGTCCATGGTATTAGAAAATAATTAAATCTATGTGTACTTTGTAGCTGGTACGCTATAGGGAATTGGTTAGTAGAAAAAAATGTGTTTTATGTGTTTTTCGCGTAGTAATGATCCTTAGTTCAATTGGGGATCATTACACATGCTTCACACGATGTCCCTATTAGGTTATGGGTCATAATCAACTTTGATAGGTTTACACCAAGTATCATCTATAAAATACACGGATGTGCTTGAGGGTTTCCCTATGAAGTTTTCCTTATAAATAAAATTCATTGCTCCTTCCAAATATCTAGATGAAAAAACAATATCCCATTTGAACCCATTAAAATTGTAATAAAATATAATATACAATATAGTCATAAAATGTGATGGTTGGTTGTTTGTGACATATATATGGAACATGCTGAGGAAGTTAGATCTTCTTCCATGCATGTTGAGGTTTTTGATTTAGTGAGATATTGTTAGCAAGGTTAATGGTAGTAGGTTATACCATATTTTAAAGACAATCCCAACATATGTTTGTATTTTGGGGTGAAGGTGAACGCTGAAAAAGCCAAACTAGTCCATGTACTATAAAAGGCATTGACTGAAGATATAATAGTCCATGTACTATAAAAGACATTGAATGAAGATATAAAAATTGAATGAGTAGATGTTGGAAATAAACAATCACAACATTTATTTTATTAAAAAAATTCATTTATTTTTCATTAGGATCGATTTATAGTCTTCTCTAAAAAAAATATTAGTGGTGGATGGCATGTTGAAAAAAATAAGAGAATGAAATGTATGAAAATTTAATGACCATGGAAATATGTTTTATTTAAAAGTTTGAAGTGTCATAGCTAACTTATTTTATATTGTATATAAAATGTGAATGAACCGGGACATAATGTGCTAGGACCAATTTTTGTCTCCAAAGAAAAGTGCAAAAGCAAATAGACAACATAGCAAAGTATTTAAATTGATGTTTTATTTGGATGGATGGTTGACATAAAACTGAAGTGTTTTACCAAATATGATTTTTTTCCTATGAATCTCTAGTGTCTTGTTAATTTGAACTATGAGTGTAGTTCCCAAATACTTTCTATGAGAACTAGTAAACCATAAAATGAATTATGATTATGAGCATTGATATGAAAAATGGATAATGAAATATACAAAAGAAAAAGAATGCACTTATAATATATTATGATTATGTTTGTTGAGACATTTTCCTTAATGCTAGGGTATACCACGTATATGAACTGATCTATCTTTTTTGGTTACGATAACTCATATTTGAGTTATCCAAAAAATTGTTTTACTATTGAATCATAACAAAAATATATTTTCTCCTTTCACGATCGCATAACCTTCAACTAGGTAAATGTTGAGGTTTGTCATCAGAGTATCCAAATGATTCCTTCAACTTATCTAGCATCTTGACTCATTCCTTAAATGACCTTTATCTACATGCTTTATGATATCATGATAATGTTATGTATCTTAAGGTTACTTTAAATGTGGCCCATTCGCTTCATTGGTATTCTTTTCTGGCAACATGTCACAATGAGTGCAATATGAATAGGTGGTCATATGCGTTTATTTACCATTAAATGTTGGTAGTTTTGAAAAATTTGCATGATATGTACATTTATTTTTTCTTCTTTTATTTCCTTCATCTGGCTTATTTTTTATTTGATTATATATTTTCTTTTCTCTATTATGCCTCTTTTTCTAATGCATGGAGGGTTGATTCCTTTGATGATTCAATAGAAGACTCCAATTTAGCATCCTTCAATGTTTGGATTAGGATTCATTTTTTTATTCTTCTTCGCATTTAGATTTATATTCCATCGAAGAAGGTTTACTTGATGTGTCAATTATTTCATTCTTTACATCTTTTTTTCCTTTTCCTTTATTATTCTCCCTAGTCGTTATGTTCCAAATGCTTAAAATATCAGAATAAATCAGAAGTACACACAATGTACAACAATATGAGTGTGGAGCACAACTAAATATAGATAAGAGATATGAGTTACATCATAACTCCTTAAAGATGTTGGTTGTGGAGTCTGGTCATATTCCTGATTTAGAGGTCCTTGCTTTCAATGGTGTTTATACCCCATGAAGACTTTACACCCCAGAAGAATGTACACTCCTCCACGCGGGGGAGTGTAGAGGGGGGTTACCCCCTCTACGGAGTTTGGGGGCAAGCTGGGGTTCGGGGGTGAAGCCCCCAAAGGGAAAATTGCCTTGTAAAAGTATATTGTAATTCATTGTAAATCTGGACCGTTCATTATAAAGTCACAGATCTAACGATAGAAGTTTTGTTAGGGTTTTGGCCCTAGAAGGAAACCCTCTTTTATGAAGGAAATGTATTGCAGTTGTGTATCATAACGAATATTGTATTCTGAGATAGGAGACTGTGAGAGAAAGAAGAGGAAGTTACAATGGGTTTGCTGTAGGTTGTATCCCTTCGATTGCTGAATAATAATAAAGGAAGGACCTGGGAATTTCTCTGGTGGATGTAGCCCACACTGGGTGAACCACGTATATCTGTGTCTCTATTGTGTTGTGTATCTTCTGTGTTTTATTTATGCATTTGTTTTATTTTATTGCTCTGCGATCCTGTTTTTCTAACAATTGGTATCAGAGGGAAAGGTAACTCGCAGGAAAAGAGGGTCCCTGGTTCGAGTGGGAGCAATGTCGAAAGATGGAAAGTTTAGGGTCGAAAAATTTAATGGCCAAAACTACTAGTTATGGAATATGTAGATGAAAGATTATTTATATCAGAAGGATCTATTCCTACCATTGGGCGGAATAGCAAAGAAGCTGACGACTATGAAGGACGAAGAATGGGAGATTCTTGACAGAAAGGCTCTAGGAACGATACGACTGAGCCTGGCAGCGTCGGTGGCTTTCAATATTTTGAAAGAAAATATAATGAAGGATTTGATGAACGCATTGACTAAATTGTATGAAAAACCCTCAACATCCAATAAGGTATTTCTAATGAAGAGATTATTTAATATGAAGATGCTAGAAGGTGGGTTTGTTGCAGATCATTTAAATGAATTTAATACGGTTACTAATCAACTAAGTTCTGTAAAAGTGGACTTTGATGATGAGGTCAGGGCTCTTCTAGTCTTGTGCTCATTGCCAGAAAGATGGAACGGCTTGGTCATGGCTGTAAGTAACTCTGTCTCTGGTTCAAATACTTTAAAATTTGATGATGTTGTTGGTGTTATCCTTAGTGAGGAAATGCGACGGAAAAACACAGGTGAGACATTAGGTAATGCATTGAACATGGAGAACAGAGGAAGACAAAAGGATAGAGGAAAGAGCTCAGGGAACCGCGAGAATTCTAGAAAGGGCAGATCAAAATCCAGACTTGGAAAAATAGAGTGTTGGAATTGTGGGAAGAAAGGACATCTGTCGAAAGACTGGAGAGCTCCAAAGAAACAAAGAGATGGACAACAAAAGAGAAATCATGAAGAAAATGTAACAGGTGATGTGTTACAAGATGCTTTGATTCTTTTTGAAGATAATATTTCTGAGTCTTGGGTGGTAGATTCAGGGGCTCCATTTCATGCCACACCCCATAGGAAACATTTTCTAGATTGTGTTCAAGGTGATTTTGGACAGGTTCATTTGGGTGATGATGCACCATGCAAAATTGTTGGAATGGGAAAGGTAAAAATAAAACAAAGCAATGGAAACAAATGATTGTTTAAAGAGGTAAGACATGTTTCAGATCTAAGGAAAAATCTAATTTCAACATGACAGTTGGCAAGTGAAGGTTGTATATCCATATTTACAGATAAGACGTGGAAGGTCATCAAAGGATCATTGGTGATAACAAAAGGAGAGAAGGTAGGTACATTGTATTTATGTACTGGTAATACTTAATCTTCTATCTCTTTAGCTTCTACAAGAGTGGATACAAAACTGTGGCATCATAGGCTTGGACACATGAGTGAGAAGGGGATGCAGATACTTCACAAAAGTAATTTGTTGCCAGATCTTAAACAAATTGATTTGGACTTCTGTGAGCATTGTGTTTATGGAAAACAAAAGAGAGTCAGATTTCTCAGAGTTGAAAAAGAAAAGAACAATGAAAGGTTAGAGATTGCGCATACAGATGTATGGGAACCAACTCATGTATCATCTCTTGGTGTCTTTCGTTACTATGTTACTTTTATTGATGATTCAACTATAAAAACTTGGGTTTATTGCATTCGACAAAAATATGATATTTTTGATACTTTTAAGAAATGGAAAGATTTGGTTGAGAATGAGACAGGAAAAAAGTTGAAGTGTCTCAGATCAAATAATGGAGGTGAATATTGCAGCAAGGAGTTTGATGATTACTGTTCATACCATGGGATTCATAGAGAGAAGACAGTTCCAACAACACCACAAGAAAATGGTGTGTCAGAAAGGATGAACAGGACAATCATGGAGTGTGCAAGGAGTATGAGATTGCATGTTGGTTTGCCCTTACAGTTCTGGGCAGATGTTGTAGATACTGTTGTTTACTTAATAAACAAAGGACCTTCAAGCTTTTTGGATGGTAGAATTCCAGAGGAGGCATGGACAACAAAAAAGGTAAACTATTCTTTTTTGAAGACTTTCGGTTGTGAAGCATTTGTCCATATTGATAAAGAAAATAGAACAAAACTTGAGGAAAAATCCAAGAAGTGTACCTTTATTGGATACAGTGTTAATGATTTTGGTTATCGCTTATGGGATTATGAAAATAACAAAATCATTAGGAGTAGAGATGTCATATTTGTTGAAATAATGTAACTGCAAAGAGTATTCTTATTATTATTGATATATTATTCATAGGATCAATCCCCATTGTGGATTGATCATGTCGGTTATTGTAATAGGACCGAATCCCCTTTTGTGGATTGGTCAAAAGACAATTGTAATAGGCAGAATACGAAGTCGGCCCCGACAGATATTAAAGAAGCCTAGAAATATAATAAAGGTGGGTTTACCCACCCAGTTTGAGAAGTCAGCCCTGCCAGTGAAGAGACACTTCACACGTGCCAGACTTGTATAAATAAAGGGGGCTAGCGCCTCACTTAGACACAACTAACTTGCTCATTTTGAGAGACAAGTTTAGATCTGCTGCTGGAGAAGAAGGAGAGAGAGAGTGGCACATATCTGGGAGAAGAATTTCTGTATTTGTTTAAGAGATCTCTTGGAATTGTATTGGCTATCTATATTAAGGAAGTTTTGTTGGGTTTTTTTTCCCCTAGAGGGTTTCCCAGGATAAATGCTCTGTCTCTTGTGATTGTGTATTTCTCAGTGATCTTGGATTATGCTATTGTTATCTAATGAAATGCAAACATCTATAATAATGGCTTAAACATTAACATGGTATCAAAGCCAAGCTGAAGGAAGCATATTTCACAAATGAAAAATGTCACTGTTACCGTACATGAAAATTAGGGCTTTTTTATGGTGAATCTTTTCAGCCCCAAAACCATCTAGAAAAGTGCGCCCTCCCCTAAGGATCAATTTGGCACTCTCAACGAACCTTTTCAGTGGCTGGATCTCCCAGAAAGTGAAACCCTAGTTTCACAAAGTACCATAAGTACCAGAAAACCAGTTTACCAGAAGTACCAGAAGTACTAGAATACCAGAGGTATCAGAAAATCAGAAGCACTAGTCCAGAAATTCGCAGATCAAGTTTGAGGGGGTAAAAGTTGGATTGTCGAAATTCTGACTACACCAACATACTCGCCTCAGCTCAACGCATCTATTCCCTAGATCAGAATTTCAAAATTTGAAGTTTGAAAAATTAGGGTTTCCTCATAAAACCCTAAGTTGCAGTTGTAGTTACAGTCTCAGAACCAGTTGCAGTTGCAGTTGCAGCCGTAGAACCAGTTGCAATCACCCTTGAAGTTTTCTTAAGAGTTGGTAATGATTGCCGCTGCTACCAGATGGAGCCACTACTTGCAAATGCCATCAGAGGTATGTACTCACATATGTTTAATGGTTAAACCCTAAAGAGTATTTGTAGGAGAAGGGATCTCTTGCCATAGATCCAGAAGGATCTCAAGATCCAACACATTTAGAGAAATGATGCAACCTAGGTCTGATTATTCTGATATGCATATATTTGTCATAACATTATCTTGATCAGTGTTGCATGTTGAAGCTATGATCAAATTATTATAAGGATTAAAAGTTGATCATGGAGCGTATCCTCTGTCAAGATAGCGTATTGTCTAACTATAGAAGACAGGTTGAAGAAAACACTCGTCACTTGAGTGAAGGAGATCTAGAAGAAAAACAAGCACTCATTCTTGAGGACAAGCCTCCAGGTTTGATTAATCAAGATTAATAAGATTCAAAGGTACACATGACAAGTTGATGACTATAGTTGAGATAGCAATCGTCGTAAAGTATTATACTTGATAGCATGTGAGCATATAGAGGTAAATTCCTTGCCTGATACAACTAACACCTCCTCTAGGAGAAACCTCGTGTGTTAGTTCTAGTTTGCCATGGAAGAATGCTAGGTCACAACACCATGAGAGTGTTGACCTAATTTTGTATTGTATTCCTTACCTTTAATCTTTGCTTCAGATAAATTATAAGTGATAGCTCTAAAGAAGCTACTGTGATGATTGTTCGTGCCATTGCTTTATATTATCAGAAGGATATTATTCTTGCTTACTGTCTTGTTGACCTTGCTCCAAGTCACATGTAATAACACATGAGGAATCTATAGCGAAGGTTGCAGAAGGAAATGTGCTAAAGGAGAGACCATAAATGAAGCAATCATCATTGGAAAAGAAGAAGGTGGCTCGCATAAGCTAAAGGGTCACTAAGAAGTTGCCATGACCCACGCCATTGAAGAATCCATGTGAAATTTGGCATAGAATATTAGCTCACATCAACTACAAGGTGCTACCATACATATGCAAAGCGGTCACAGGTTTACCAGAACTCAAAGGTGACCATAAAGGCGTATGCAATTGGATGTGCACAAGGGAAGAACATCAAGAACCCGTTTCTAAAGAAAGACAACAAGGCAGAAGGAGTCCTAGAAATCATTCATTGAGATGTGTGTGGCTCAATGCCATCATCCTCCATTAGTGGGTATGTATGCTATGTATCATTCATTGATGATTACGCTCATAATACCTGAATATATTTGAAGTGTTCAACAAGTTCAAGGAATTCAAAGCCTTGATAGAGAACCTTTTTGAAAATAAGATTAAGATACTCAAGTCAGATAATGGAGGAGAATATACCTCAAAAGAGTTTTTGAACTTCTGCAAAGATGTTGGGATCTAGAGGGAACTCACTACTCCTCATAATCCCCAACAAAACAGGTATATCTGAACGGAAGAATAGAACCATGCTGGAAGCTGTGAAGATCAAGATCTTCCTATGTGCTTATGGGGACAAGCAACAATGGCAGTTGTTTATGTGCATAACCGATTGTCCCATAGTGCACTTGGGCTCAAGATATCGAAAGAGATGTTCACCGGAAAGAAACCAGAGGTAAGCCATCTCAAAATATTTGGATGTCCAATGTTTATTCATATACCTAAAGAAAAGAGAAACAAGCTAGACCCTTCAGGAAAGAAGGGAATATTTGTGGGATACTGTGAGGTCTCCAAGGTCTTCAGAACCTATATACCAGATCAACATCACATTGAGATCAGCAGGGATGTGACCTTTGATGAATATGCAATTCTCAAGAAATCTAAACCATGCCAGCTTGAAGAGGTATATGAAGAGGAACCCGTAATCCCCAATACTGCAATGAGGGAGGTTCCCAGAGCTGCAGAACCAGTGAGGGAAGTCGTAACTTCCCCTGATGAGAAACTTCTAGAAGACCATGATATAGTAGAAGTACAAGAACCTCCTCAGATGATGATCCTCCATAAAAGAAAGACAGCTTGAGCTAGAGAGCTTATTCAAGATGGAGAGAAGTACGGTGTTCCCCAAAGAACTACGAGACATGTGAAAAGACCAAAGCCATTCTCCAGTTATACGGCTTTGATGTGTGATCTCCTAGAAGAGGAGCCTACCTACTTTGAAGAAGCCATTTAGAGGAAAGAATGGGCAGATGCCATGAAAAAGGAATACCAATCCATAATGAAGAACGTAGTATGGGAAATAGTTCCCAGACCGAAGAATAAAGATGGGGTATCCTCTAGATGGCTCTTCAAAATAAAACATGCTGCTGATGGAAGTATTGAGAAGTATAAGGAAAGACTTGTCGCTCGTGTCTTTTCCCAGAAGGAAGGCATTGACTATGAAGAGACATTCGCTCTTGTGGCCAGATACACTTCGATCAAAACCATCATAGCTCTTGCAGCTAAGATGAAGTGGAAGCTGCACCAGATGGATGTGAAGACAACTTTCCTAAATGGTGTCATCGAAGAGGAAGTGTATATAGAGCAACCTCAAGGATTTGAGGTTGAAGACATAAAGTCTCATGTCTGCAGATTGAAGAAAGCCTTATACGGATCGAAGCAAGCTCCTAGAGCTTGCTATGGCCGTATAGACAGTTTCTTTACGAGCTTAGGCTTTACCAAGAGTAAAGCAGACTCTAATCTCTACTTCAAAATTATGAACAATGAGCCAGTAATCTTACTGCTATATGTGGATGACTTATTCTTAACTGGAGAAGAAAAGCTCATCGCTGAATGTAAAAAGAGACTTGCCTCAGAATTTGAAATGAAAGACCTTGGCCTAATGCATTATTTCTTAGGTCTTGAGGTATGGCAGAGTCCTGAGAGGATCTTCCTTAACCAAGGGAAGTACACGGTCAAAATCTTGAAGAGATTTGACATGTTGGAATGCAAGCCCATGAATACACCCATGGAAGTGAAAGCTAAAGCTGCTGGTCGATACTTCGTCATAATTGATTGATGCCACACTGTACAAACAAATTATTGGATCGCTGATGTACCTGATGAACACCAGACAAGACATTTGTTTTTCCATGAACACCTTGAGTCAGTTTCTGGTAGAGCCCAGACGTGTTCACCTAGTGGTTGCAAAACATGTGATGAGGTACCTTAAAGGTACAATAGATTATGGTCTCAGCTATGATGGAGACCATGATTTCACATTGAGTGGATATACTGATGCAGATTGGGCAAGAAGTGTTTCTGACAGGAAAAACACTTCAGGATGTTGTTTCAGTTTGGGATCAACTATGATCTCGTGGCAGAGTAAGAAGCAATCTAGTATTGCTCTCAGCACAATGGAAGCATAATACATTGCTGCATGTTCTGCTAGCTACGAAGCTATATGGCTTCGAAATTTGTTGACCGACCTATTTGACTTAGAGATGAGAGCAACCTTGATTCTATGTGACAACCAGAGTTGCATAAAGATGACAGAGAATCTTGTATTCTACGACAGGTCGAAGAACATAGAGATCCGTTATCATTACATCCTGACATGGTACAGAGAGGAGCCTTAAAGATATAGTACGTTAGCACGGATGCACAGGTTGCTGACGTGTTGACCAAGCCCTTATCTCGTGTGAAGTTTGAGTAGTTCCAAGATAAGCTTGGCATAGTCCGAACGAACCTTCCTCGAAAGGGGGAGTAGTTGATGTGATGAGATATTCCCTGCTTTCGACCTTGTGGTTGTGACGTACAACAGGACATGTACCTTGCTTCTGACCCAGTTGTCAGACGTAAAGCAAGATGAGATGTGTTCCTTGCTTCTGACCGAGTTGTCAGACATAAAGCAAGATGAGATGTGTTCCTTGCTTCTAACCAAGTTTTCAGATGTAAAGCAAGATGAGATGTGTTCCTTGCTTCTGACCGAGTTGTTAGACGTAAAGCAAGATGAGATGTTCCTTGCTTCTGACCTAGTTGTCATACATAAAACCAGATGAGATGTGTTCCTTGATTTTGATTGAGTTGTCAGACATAAAGCAAGATGAGATGTTCCTTGCTTCTGATCTAGTTGTCAAACGTAAAGCAAGATGAGATGTGTTCCTTGCTTCTGAACGAGTTGTCAGATGTAAAGCAAGATGAGATGTTCCTTGCTTCTGACCTAGTTGTCAAACATAAAGCAAGATGAGATGTTCCTTGCTTCCAACCTGATGGTTGCGACGTAAAGTAAGATGATGTGTGACTAGTACTATTCTTCCGGCTGTATAGCTGCGACATAAAGCAAGTCTAGTTCCCTGCTTCCAACCTGATGGTTGTGACGTAAAGTAGGATGTGTACCTTGCCTCTGACCTGATGGTTGTGACGTAAAGCAAGATGATATGATGAGACTAGCACTGAGCTTCCGGCTGGATAGCTATAACATAAATCCAGTCTAGTATCCTGCTTTCGACTGGATGGTTTTGACATAAAGCAGGACGAGTATCTTGCTTCCAGCCTGAGTGCTATGACATAAAGCAAGACAATGAGATGAGACTAGTACTGTGCTTCTAGCTTGATAACTGTGATGTAAATCCAGCCTAGTATCTTGCTTCCAGCCTGAGTGCTGTGACACAAAGCAAGACATTGAGATGAGACGAGTACTGAGCTTCCAGCTTGACAACTGTGACATAAAGCTAGTCTTGTATTATGATGAGCCAGCCTTGTGCTGTGATGATGATGATGTATCTGTTTTTATACTAATACATATTTGATGCAGATGATGATGGCATTCCTTTGAGAATGACAATGCTGTCGATGAAGAAAACTTCTGATGATTTATAGATACGTCAGTCAGTGTTCCAAGGTGATATTGATGATGTTGTCCTCTCACCCACTTGATGTTGTTGATGATGTTGTCCTCTCTCTCTCACATGATGTCACTGAAGAATACCCTTCTTGTTAAGGGGGATTGTTGAAATAATGTAACTACAAAGAGTATTCTTATTATTATTGATATATTATTCATAGGATCAATCCCTATTGTGGATTGATCATGTCGGTTATTGTAATAGGACCAAATCTCCTTTTGCGGATTGGTCAAAAGACAATTGTAATAGGCAGAATAAGAAGTCAGCCCCAACAGATATTAAAGAATCTTAGAAATATAATAAAGGTGGGTTTACCCACCCAGTTTGAGAAGTCGGACCTGCCAGTGAAGAGACACTTCACACGTGCCAGACTTGTATAAATAAAGGAGGCTAGCACCTCACTTAGACACAACTAACTTGCTCATTTTGAGAGACAAGTTTAGATCTGTTGCTGGAGAAGAAGGAGAGAGAGAGTGGCGCATATCTGGGAGAGGACTTTCTGTATTTGTTTAAGAGATCTCTTGGCATTGTATTGGCTATCTATATTAAGGAAGTTTTGCTGGGTTTTCTTCCCCTAGAGGGTTTCCCAGGA
>ML790559.1:175367-191534 GCA_009831015.1 Picea engelmannii
TTTTGCTGGGTTTTCTTCCCCTAGAGGGTTTCCCAGGATAAATTCTATGTCTCTTGTGATTGTGTATTTCTCAGTGATCTTGGATTATGCTATTGTTATCTAATGAAATGCAAACATCTATAATAATGGCTTAAACATTAACAATATTCAATGAGAAGTTCATGTACAAAGATCAGTTGCACGGAAGGAAATAGGAAAATGAAAAACCAGAATACACAGTGCTTGATGAGATCATTGGAAAATAAATTCCAAAGGAACTAGAAAATCAAAATGTACAACAACAGGAGCAAAAGGTACTTCAAACTCTTGTAAGTGTAGTTAGAAGATCAACTAGGTTAAGTATACCCCCTGAACGATACTCTCCTTCATTGTATTATTTATTGTTGACTGATTCTGGTGAACTAAAATGTTATGAAGAGGCAATGCAGGTAGACACCAAAAAGAAGTGGGAGCAAGGCATGAAGGAGGAAATGGATTCCTTGGTAAATAACTAAACTTGGGACTTGGTTCAATTGTCTGCAAGAAAAAGAGCATTGCAGAATAAATGGGTTTACAAGTTGAAGGAAGAAGATGGAGGAGAAAAGAGATACAAGGCTAGACTTGTTGTAAAGGGGTTTACACAAAAGAAAGGTATAGATTTTGATGAAATATTTTCTCCCGTTGTTAAAATGACTTCAATTAGGACTATTTTGAGTTTCGTGGCAGTAGAATATTTTCATCTTGAACAGTTAGATGTAAAAACAACTTTTCTCCATGGGGATTTGGAGGAAGAGATTTATATGCAGCAACCACAGGGGTATGAGGTCAAAGGGAAGGAGAATTTGATATGTAGGTTGAAGAAGAGCTTGTATGGCCTAAAGCAAGCTCCAAGCCAGTGGTATTTGAAGTTTGATAGTTTTATGACAGAACATGGTTATAGTAGATATCATTCTGATCACTGTGTTTATTTTAAAAAGATAGAAAATGGAAGCTATATTATCTTGCTATTGTATGTAGATGACATGCTTGTTGCAGGGTCTAATATGCAGGATATACATGTGCTCAAGAAGAAATTAGCTAATTCATTTGTAATGAAGGATCTGGTGCTGCAAATAAAATCCTTGGTATGAGAATAACAAGAGACATGAAAAGTCGCAAATTGACACAGTCTCAGGGTGAGTACATAGAGAAGGTGTTGGAGAGGTTCATAATGCAGAATGAAAAACCAGTTAGTACACCTTTGGCCAACCATTTCAAATTAACTAAAGAAATGTGTCCCAAGACACAGGAGGAGATAGAATACATGTCCAGGGTCCCTTATTCATCAGAAGTTGGAAACTTGATGTATGTGATGGTTTGTACAAGACCATATATTGCACATGCAGTGGGAGTTGTGAGCAGGTATATGAACAATCCATGTAGAGAACATTGGGAGGAAGTAAAGTGGATTCTCAGGTATTTGAGAGGTACTGCTACTCATGCATTATGTTTTGGAGGTTTAGACACTTTTTTACAGGGATATGTTGATTCAGATATGGCAGGTGATAAAGATAGTAGGAGGAGCACCATAGGGTATGTTTTTACTATAGGTGGAACAACAATAAGTTGGATTTCGAAACCGCAAAAGGTTGTTTCACTTTGAACAATAGAAGTAGAGTATGTTGTTGTTACAGAGGCTAGTAAAGAAATGATTTGGTTACAGAGGTTTATGGAGGAATTGGGAAAGGAGAAGGAGAACAACAGGTTGTACTCTGATAGTCAGAGTGCCATTCATATTGCAAAGAATTCAGCCTTCCATTCGAAGACTAAGCATATACAACCGAAGTACCATTTCATATGATCCGTCTTGGAAGATGGACATTTGAAGTTGGAAACGATACACACTAGCCAGAATCTTGCAAACATATTAACAAAGGGAGTAACCAGGGAGAAACTGAGTTCTTGCTCAGTTTCAGTTAGTCTTCAAGAATGAAGATGCAGATGAGAAATTTTCCAGGTCCAAGAAGGTTCATAGTCCAACATATACATCAGCGGTGGATTTGTTGAGATTAGTCTCCAAGTGGGAGATTGTTGGTTGTGGAGCCTGATCATCTTTTTGATTTATAAGTCCTTGCTTTCATCTGTGTTTATACCCCATGAAGACTTTACACCATAGAAGAATGTACACTCTTCCACACAGGGGAGTGTAGAGGGGGGTTACCCCGTTTGCGGGGTTCGGGGGCAAGCGGGCCCCTAGCGGGGGTTCAGGGGTGAAGCCCCTGAAGGAAAAATTGCCTTGTAAAAGTATATTGTAATTTCATTGTAAATATGGACCGTTCATTATAAGGTCACAGATCTAACTGTAGAAGTTATTTTAGGGTTTTTTTCCCTATAAGGAAACCCTCTCTTATGAAGGAAATGTATTGCGACTGTGTATCATAGCGAACATTGTATTTTGAGATAGGAGACTGTGAGAGAAAGAAGATGAATTTACAACGGGTTTACTGTAGGTTGTATCCCTTCGATTGATGGATAATAATAAAGGAAGGACCTGAGAATTTCTCTGGTGGACGTAGCCCACACTGGGTGAACCACGTATATCTGTGTCTCTATTGTATTGTGTATCTTTTGTGTTTTATTTCCGCATTAGTTTTATTTTATTGCTCCACAATCCTATTTTTCTAACAAAAGAATAGGAGAACCTCCTCCAAATATTCAAATACATTCATACATCACAATTCAAATGACCTCAATAATGAGTAAATGATCTCTATACATACTTATTCACACACTACACATTATGCCTCTTTACTACTAGGTCAACCCTATTACATAAGCATTTACACATTACATGTACATTTAACCCCATATATTCCCCCCTTGGGGTCATATCATATACATTTAACCCCATATATTCCCCCCTTGGGTCCTAACACTAGTTTCCTTTGTTCTTTATTCTCCATTAGGGTTTCCATTGATATGCTCTTGGTTATGAGCATTGTTCTTTGGAAACATGTTTTTCTTGATCTTCCTTACATGTTGTCTTATAAATCAAATAATTATTACCTTTTAGCTCATATTGTAGTGGTCTCTTTCCCCTTTTGCTCAAGAGATCCATCTCCTTCTTGCACTCAAATTGTCTATCCTACAATAACAATGGATACTGCGTGCAATAAAAACCCTCACATATTCCGATGGTATTCCCTTAAAGAACTATATAGAGTTCGAGAGCTAGGATGATGCTTTCCTACGTTTGATAACATGATTCTCTTATATGTTAAATTCATTGAGTAGTTCAATGTAAGGGCCCCCAAATATTGGCTCTTACATAGTGCCAACCTTACAGAGCCTAAAACTTGAACAGATGATCTTCAACAAATCAAGTGAGATTAAATCTAGGACCAAACCAATCTCATTTAAATATTAAACTAAACAATTGTGGTATAACCTAACAACTTCAATTGGAGTCAAACTTTCTCATTCATTCATTAAATTTTAGTGGACTTGCTATTTTTAACCCCATGGATAGAGAAGGAAATGGTAAAGTAAGCGATAGCTATAAGCTAGTAAAAGAAATTTGTTTGATAATAATATAATCTATACCATCAATTTTATCCAGAGTGAAAATCAATTCTATAATCACAATCACATGATTTATGCATGAACTCATAATTTTTTCATCAACAAAATAATCGAGTAGTGAAAAAGCTTGTTATGTTATCATATTATCAATAACCAATGTTAAATAAACTATGATCATAGAGCATAATCAAAAGTCTCATTCAAACATGGTTTTATAGAAAATAACTAATCTAACCAACTACCAACAAACCAAAAAAAAACCACAAATTGATATAACTAATAAATTATGATAATAAATAATAAATAATTGATTTACAAAATAACCATAGTTTGAATCATAAGATTAAATCAAAACACAAATTGATATCACTAATAAATTTAATGTACCTAATAAATTGTTATCATAAACAACTGATTTTGATATAACTACTAAATTGTTATCATAAACCATCAATTTAAATAACAATAATTTTAATTATCAAGTAGAAATAAAATATCTTTATGATTTAATATGTTTCAATGATATGCAATGAGATAAAGGAACATGCCAAGACTAAACACAACGTGTATCTTTAAACCTTCTACATTGTCCTTTAAACTTCTTGGTATCATTTTGATAATTTCCACACTTATTCATTTTCCCATTATTTATTTTTAAGAAACTCCCATTACCTCCCAAACGTCAAAAATAAATCACATGATGAATCATCCAATTCATATCTTAGATTGGCCTGTAGAGCTTATCATTATCAAGAGGTGGAAAAAGAATATCAACTTATTAGAAGGGAGGATTTGTCGGGAAAATAATATTTATTTGTAAAATTTTTAATATTTGATTTTAATTATAATCACATATTAATATTAATTAATTGTAATACAGATTTTTTGAAAATATGCGAACTGTTTATTATTATTTTTTAATTATTGTATATTTTGCACCTTATTACAAATTTTGATAATCATATTCGATCATGTTATTGTTTTGCCAATTTTTGATAATCATAATCCATCATGTTATTGTTGTTAACACAAAGCCATTAAATGATTAAATGATGAATGGGGACTTGCTTTGGATTACAAAGACAATTCTAAATTCATAGACAACCCTATTGTTCAGAGAATTCTTTCGGATCCATCGCATAGGTTTTATGTACTCTCTGAACAAAACAATGGTTGCAAAAGTCTTAGAACAGACAATCCTATTCTATTCATTTTGATAGTCTTACGATTTTTCATGTCAATTCTTTATTGACTTTTGGTATTTGCTGATGTAGTGTGTTTTTTTAATTATAAAATAAAGTAAATATTAAAAAATAATATATATAGTTAAAGAAAGTATTTTATAAAAAAATGTTTATTGTAGATAATTATTTATGTTCAAAATATTAAATATATATATATATATTTTGGAATTATATTATATAAGGATTATGACGTATTGTAAATTATATGTTATTATAAATCAATTCTTTCAACTAATGTGGATAGTAAGTTTTTTTTAGATAGAAACGTATTTATGTTGTAATATTTATTTTAATGGTATTTTAGGAAAGCATGTGAAAATGGTACTATGTAGTGTTGTTAGCTGAATATATTTTTCTTTTGGGGCACAAATTAGAAGGAGAGATGAAGGTTAAGGAAGACAACAAACTCACTTTGTGACCAATCAACCACTATGTTAGTAGGACATACCACTCCCTTGTGACATCCCCATTAACATAATGATCATAGTATATTGGAGCTTATGGAAGAGAAACTCTAGTAGTTGAAGAAATTGCTTACTACTTTAATCTCGTGATTGTCAAATCCTAATGAAAATTATGTAGTCTACACTAATGCATGTTTTAGGGAGTTGATTGTGTTTTGATGCAATATGAACATGTTATATGATAAGAAACAAGACACATTGGATAGGTCCTACATGTCCCAAATCCATGTATAAAACACATGGATTCGTGGACATGTTGGTCCTCTGTATATGACACGTGTTACATGTGTGTGGTGTCAAATGAGTGTCAAAGACTGAAGCCTTATGTATCCCAACATCTCTGACACTTAGTTCCCAGGTGTTAAGCATATTCGAGACTCACGACCTAAAAAAAATCAATTTAAAAAAAAAAAAATAGATGTCTAGATGTGCCCCAAGTGCTCTAAGGTGCGCTTGATGGTCTAGAATGAAGATATTGGTGGATTTCAACACCAACTTTCATCTTAAATGAGATATTGGTGAATGTGAACACAACTATGTAAGATTTATTCCCCAATAATATGAATATATGAGTATGAGATCTTGAGATTTTTCTACAAATCTATCTTATTTTGTGTTTGCTATTAACATTTCATCTATAGTATAATAATATCTTAATATAATGTTTTAGTGTCATGATTTTATCTTATTTATGTATATATTTTGATGATATTTAATGAGAAAACTACCCCACAATTTGAGATTTTATTATCTATTATATTATTATATTCGTATGATGTATGATTTATTTATTCTTATTATATTATTATATTCTTATGATCTATGATTTATTTATTCCTATGTTTGACCATTTATATTTATACAATGTTATTATCTATATCTTCAAAAATTAATCTTAATACTACATTTTATTTTTTATTATATATATACATACATACATGTATACATATCTTATATGTCTTCTTTATGGGGTCTAGGTTTACGTATCTGAGTCAGACACTCATAATCTCTATTTCTCCATATTAAATGACTTTGGTTGTATGTTATGAATCATAAAATTAAAATGTGACGACATTGTTTCTTTTTTTAAACAAAAATCGAGCAAAAATTATATTAAAAAACTGCAAAGATACGCAGACGAAGTACATAGTCTGTGTTATAGAAATTGCAAAATTCAAAAATTCCCCCCCTGAATTCTCCGAGAAGAAAATGAAGAACAAGGGTGTTGCTTACTAAAACACTAAAGCCTACTTGATTTGTTATGGTGAAAACCATGCAAAATGTTCCTAGTAACAACGTAAAAAAACATTGCATACACTTAGATTTTGGAATTGTCCGGTGCCGGGAATTCTGCCTCTGCTGGAGGCCGCAGGTTGAGGTCCAGGTTCGGGCATGGTCCAGGTGAGGAGGCCTCATCAGAAGTTGGAATGTAGTTGGTTGCGGGCGACGCAGGTCCAACTACCATTTGGAGTGCCTCGATCTATTGCCTCAGAGATTCACACTCATCCCTATTTCTCTGTTGTTTACTCCTGTGTTGGATGGTAATCACTGTGATGGAGAGAACTTGTGTAGAAAGTGCCCTGAGCTGTAATTGAAGTGTTTGGACCGTGTCTACCAGCTCGTTGTGTTCCTTCCCTGAGACAATTCTTTGTGGTTGCCTGCTAATCTTGCCTATATTCCTTGTTCTATCTGGCTGTAAAACACAGATAGCAGTGCGCTTATGAGGAGTGGATGCTGCTTTGTTCTTTTCAGGGATGAGAATGCCCGCAAAATGAGTCACTCTTGTTATGATATGCACCATCACCCTCGAATGATTCAGAGAACTTAACCAATTTCCCATGCTTTGCCATGAGTTGCAACCATAATTACTTCTGATGTTGGGATCCTTCATCTCGCCAGAATTTAATGTACAATACTCTTTGTGTGTCATGCTGAACAGGTTCGCGTCGCTCCAGTCTTCTCTTCCACGCTTGTGAGTTGCCCAAGGCACGACGATATGAATTCCCAAGTCGGGGGAGGGGGAGATATGTAGCCACTGGACACGTGCATAGGTGAGGTAGTGGGTGCTTATGTGTTGAGAGGTGAGGCAGGGTAGGTGGTGGGGGATGCAAAGCCACATGATGAGGTGAGGGGGAGGGTGGTTATGTGTCCAGGAAGGGGCGTTGGAATGAAATGCGACCCATACCATGACCCTATTCGCCACTGTGGCCTAGACGACAATGACCAGGGGAGAAAAATGCCAAGTGTCAAAAGTCATGGTATGAGTGAGTGGAGATATAATCCATTAATCACTAGCGTGACTTTCTCTAGTTCAATTTCTAGGTTAGCTTGAGCGTCGGCCAATTGATTATTTCGCTAGAGGACATGGTAAAAGGAGATATTGTGGAAGAGAGTGCGAATTGTCGAAATTGTTTGGAGAATGGCTCTTAAATGGAGGTTTGGGGGGTGGGACCCTTTGCGTACATTCCCTATGATTATATTGGAGTCCCCAATCACCGAAAGGGAGTGTATGTTCCTGCTTTTGGCAAGAAGAAGACCTTGGTACAGTGCATAGGATTCAACTTGATTATTAGTAGTTATGCCCAGATTCCAATGGAAAGAGAGAACTTGATTTCCTCGTGGGCATCTGACGACCCTTCCCATTCCTGCCGCCCCGGGGTTTCCCTTTGAGGCTCCATCGAAATAGAGAATGTGAGTTTGATGTTCATTGCACTAGCGCAGGTAATCAAAGTCATCATGAAGCTGCCATGAGGATCTGGGTGGGAAGGGGAAGGAGTTGTGGACGAAAGGAAGGGGAAGAAAGAGAAGACCCAGTCAGATTTCAAGGTGGAGTTGGGGGTGAAGGAGAGGAATTTGGGCTTAGAAAGGAAAAATTCAGCTAGGAGACCAACAACGTTTTTAGCTACAAGATCTGGGGGAGAACGAAGGTTGGAGAAGATAATTCGGTTTTTGGCGAGCCAAATTTTCCAGCAGATGTACTTGGGTAAGGCTTTATACACTGCTTTGAAAAGAGGGTTATTTTTACAGGTGCCCCGATAAAGGGAGGACCATTCTGAAAAGAGTTCTCTGGGTTGGGCCGACCATTTGATTCTTGAGTGGAGGTTTTGCAGAGATGTTTTCCACACCATGATAGTGAAGGGACATAGTAGAAATATGTGTTGAGAGGTTTCCATTGCTTTTCCACAGAGTTCACACCTGAAGGGCCCATGGATGTTTCTTTTAAGCATATTTTCTTCTGTTAGCAAATTTCCATGTGCCAATATCTAGCAAAAGGAATTTACCTTGGGTGGGCTATCATTATTCCAAATAAAGTTCCACAGTTTATCTTTAGGGGGGGGATTCAGTTGTGAGAGTAGTTGGGAGTAACCTTGTTTTACAGAGTAGTTTCCATTCCCCCAACCTCTTTGATCTCTTAGGGTGATACGAATGGGAGCACATCCTTTTAGAAAAAATTGCAGCTGGTGCACCGCGTCTTGGAGATTGCTTGGTATATGTTGTAAATTCCATCCGGTCCAATCTCCTGTGTCTGCATTCCAAGAGGAGATATCCTAGATATGTTTTTTGTCTTGCATGTCTAGCCAATTGATGAGCGGTCGTAGCTGCATATGCTGTCAGAGGGGTTGTTTTCCCATGATGCTGTCAGCCCCTATAAGAATATTTCGACCATTCCTAGGAATCTAGGTGAGTTGAATTTGTAGGAGAGGGATGGAGGCTGAGAGAAGCTTCCCTATTGGCGATCCACTGTTCAGAGAGTGATGTTGATCTAGACATATGAGTCTATCCCCTATGAGATATTTTGCTTTTAGAATTCGCTTCCACCAGTCATTTCTTCCTGAAACAAGGTTCCAGAGAATTTTTTCTCCCATTGCCAAGTTGGAGAGGCCAGGATATTTGATGCCCAGACCTCTGTTTTCCTTGGGGTGTTTTACAATATCCCACTTTATTAGGTGATATTTTTTCTTTTTTGTTTTCCCTCCTTCCCAGAGAAAGCACCGAAGGAGGATGGATACTGAGTTTTTAACATTATGAGGAGCAATAAGGGAAGAGAATTGAAAGATGGGAAGAGCAGAGAGAATTGATTTTATTAGGACAACACGCCCCGCCAGATTGAGCCAGAAGGCTCCCCAATGATCCATATTTTTTTTGAGATTTTTGAGAACTTGATTCTATGCTGAATTTGGTAGAGATTTGAGACAAATAGGGATGCCAAGGTATCTGAAGGTTTTCCATTTTTCAATGAGAGGGAAACGAAAGATACCTGCTATTAGATGGGCAGTTCGAAGAGGGGTGTTCCAAGCATAGATATTAGATTTGGCATTATTTATAAGGGCTCCTGAGGCTTGGGTGAAGTTATCTAGAGAAGATTTGAATCTTTTGTCCATCACTAAGGAGGTGCCCCCAATGAGGAGAGTGTCATCAACACATTGTGAGTGGTTTAATCTCTTCGTCCCTCGAGCTATTTTGATGTCGGGAACGGATTTGGAGATTCGATCCTTTTCTAGTTGTCTACCTAGGGTTTCATGCATGATTATGTAGAGGAGGGGGGAGAGTGGACAACCTTGCCTTAGCCCTTTGGAGCTTTTGAAGAAACTTGTCAGGTGCCCATTTATCAGAGGGGCTATCCAAGGAGAGGAGATACAAGCTGAGACCCGGGCTATTAAATCAGAGCTAAAACCAAATTTCTTCAGAACTACAAACAAAAAGGTGTGCCTTACCCTATCAAAGGAGTTGGCCATGTCGATTTTGATAATCATTCCTTGATCTCCTCGCTCCTTGCTGGAGTGGATGGCTTCTTAAACCAGTATGATGTTGTCAATCATTTGTCTTTTTTGGACAAAGCCACTTTGATTTGGAGAGATGAGCTTATGCAGGAGAGGCTTGATTCTATTGGTGATGACTTTAGTGATGAGCTTGTAAGAGACATTGCATAAGGAAATGGGTCTGAATCTGGAGAAGGAGGAAGGGTTGGACTCTTTTGGGATAAGGGATAAAAAAGTGGAATTTGTACTGCCCCCCAATTTTGTGGATTTATGAACATACTATATCATCCTCAGGAGATCTCTTTTAATTATATGCCAACATTTTTGGTAAAAATGTGCGTTGAAGCCGTCTGGGCCTGGAGCTTTGTCTTGGTGGAGCTGGAACAAGGCCTCTTGAAGTTCTTTTTTTGTAACTTCTTGATTTATCTTAGTGTTGTCCTCCTGATTGATAATGCTCGGTATGTTTAGCAGCAAATCCTCTTATACGTTGAGGTCTGCAATGCCATCCTCAGTTAGGAGTTGTTGAAAATGCAGTTTGGCTTCTGCTTGTATTTGGTAGAAGTCATTAGTTTTTGAGCCATCCTCTTTTGTGATTTCCTCCACCTTGTTTCTCCAGAGTCTGGATTTGGTTTGTCTTTGAAATAATTTTGTGTTTCTATCACCTGAGCTTAGCCAAAGACTCCTATATTTGAGCCTCCAAGTTTCTTCTTCCTCATGCATGATTTTTTGATACTCAATGAAGTCTTGTTGTTCTTTGAGAAGGAGGGAATGAGTGGTAGGTCCCTCTTCCATTACTAATATGTTTTCTTCCATTTCTTCCATCTTCCTTCTTTTTCCTTCTTGTTCCTTTTCTTTGTTGTGCTTCACCTAGTGTTTGAGGTTCGTCTTTACTCTTTTTAATTTCTGTTCCCAGATGTAGTTTGGAGAACCTTGTATCCAACATGTCCAGACATCTGAGACAATATCTAGAAAGCAAGATTCTAAAGCCCACAGGGGGTTGAATATGAAGGGGATGGGGCCAAGGTTGTCATGAAGGGAAAGGGTGAGAGTGATAGGTTTGTGGTCAGAACTAGTCCAGGGGAGAATGCAAGAGTAGGGTAGAAGGGAATCGTCAAGGAAGGAGCTGCTTAAGAGAAACCGATCTAGGTGAGCTGTTATGTGCCTCGGCCTGAGTCGTCTGTTTGACCAAGTGAAACGACCATTAGAGGGTTTTATGTCAAGAAGATGAAAGGAGGATATAATATCCTCGATATGCTCATGAGTGGGGTCTCGTACTCGAGAACCCCCTTGTTTTTCTTTATGATGGAGGGTGGTGTTGAAGTCTCCAACTATTATTAGATCTTTGAGGTCAAGACTTTCTTGCAGGTTTTGAAGAGAGGACCAGCAATCGATTTTCTCATGATAGCTTGTAGGGATATAAACATTGAAAATAGTTAGAATCTTATCTGATGGGAGATGGAGAGGTGAAGTTTTAATCCAGTGGATCGTGGACTGCCAGGAGTGGAGAGAGAAGATATTGGGATTCCATAGGGTGTAGATTCCCCCCGAGGCTCCTCTTTCGCTGACTGCTACTCCTTTGCATGTTTTCCAGATGTAACTACTATCCTGAAGGATATCAATATCCTTCCTTTTTGTCTCCTGGAGCAGGAGTACTTGAAGATTTTATTCTTTTATTAGATCATGTATTAGCAAGAGCTTGTTCCGTCTCCCTAGTCCTCTGCAATTCCAGGAGATTGCTTTTATCATTTAGAAGGCTTGGAGTTTCCCCCTTTATGGGGGTTGGATCCACTCTGATTCCGGGTCTGCCTTGTTTCTTTTCTGGCATGCAGATCCAAAGTTGTTTGCTTCCCGAGTTCGATTTCATTCCTGGTCGAAGCTTCCCTTTTGTGCAGGTTTGACTTTCGTCCAAATTTTCTAATGGGAGAAGCATGTGTATTTGAGTCAAAGTTTTCGGGTCGTTGTCCTCAGAAAGAGAAGACAAATGAGAGGGTGAAGGTGGTGCAGAGGGGGGGATCAGAGACTTAGGTGGATGCGTCAGAGATGGGGGAGGTGGGGGAGCGAATTGCTCTTCACGAGATGGCTCTTTTGTCGGGATTAGAATGAAAGATTCATGATCTTGTGAGGTATTAGGAGGGGGGGCGTGGGGATGGATTTATTATTCGGGCCGTGCTTCTGTTGCTTTTTCCTTTTGGGTTGTTGCCATTGATCAACTTCTTCGGTCGAGCTTTCACTAGGGGATTTAGGATAGTGTTTCGCAAAATGTCCATACTCATGACAAATTTTTCATTTGAAGGGAAGTTGTTCGTAAACAACTTGCTGCAAGTAGTTCCATTTATCCAAGGTGAGGTTAATAGCTTCGTGCATACCTTTTTCCATATCTACTTCTACACATATGCACGCACATGATTGAAGGCCATCTTTAGGTTTTTCTCTATCTATGTACTTTCCAAGTGTATTTCCTATAGCTCGAATAGTTTCGCTATTCCAACAATGTAGAGGAAGGAAGGGGAGGCGAACCCAAACTGATACTGCATTAGGAATATCATTCTTAGGATTAAAGTCCGGGGTCCAACTATTGAGATACATACCTCTGGAGCCCATAAAGTACGGTCCGCTTCGGAAGATGAGATCTCTATCTGTTTTATTTTCGAAGAGAAAGGCAAAGAAGCCTCTTCCACAAAGAAGAATGCAAGAGATTTCCTTTCAGATGGGGTTTCCAGTTCTTATCAATCTAGATCGCCATAGCCCGCGGAGAAGGTCAGATTCCTGTAAACTGTCTAATGAGTGCCTAAGATTAATTACAAACAATCTATGAAAATTTGTATTTATTCACTCAATGCATAAGCTTAATTATCGTACACAATGATTTTGAGCTAGTTGTAATAGTATATGGATCTGAGTATATAAGTTTTCATAGTTATTCATAATGTTGGAAAGTTTTTTGGATAAAAATTGTGTATGAAGTTTTGAAATGTTCAATATTTCTACTGGACACTCCATCTGTCATCAGAAACACATGAAACTAATACATTGAAGAAGAATGCAAAAATTACATAGCCGATAGAAAAAAATATTAAAAAATTAAAGTTAATCATTAAAATGCAAAAAATATATAACCATTAATATATTAAAAAATTAAAATATTAAAGAAATCCATAGAGAATTAAAAGAGTATTAAAATAACGTATTGAAATAAGGATATTTAAAAGTGAACTAAATAAAATATTGATAGAGGATAGGTAATAAAAAGTAATGAAAATAAAACTGGTCATTCGGCTAAGGTAATAATATATAATGAGGATAAAAAAAAAATAAAAAATTATTAAGATATATTAGTAATAATAAAAGAATACTTTAAAATGAGAAGAATGGAATTGATAATAAGAAAGAAAAAAGCGAATCAGTCAAGTGGGAAAAAATTGATTAAAAAAGAAAAGGTTAATCGAGAGTCTAACATTTAAATGAGGGAAGATTAATATAATTTATGTGTTGTGTAAGGTAAAGTAAAAAAATTAATCAAAACTTTAATATAACAAAAATTAGTTTATATATATATGATTTATATTTTTAAATTTTATTTTATAAATAAATAAATTATAAAAATTTGATAATATTTAAAAAAAAATTATTTTTCAATTTCACTCCATAAAATTTATAGACATGTTGATGTTGAGTATATTGATTATATTAAATTTGATTATAATTTTTTATAAAAGATTTTATGATTTCAATTATCTTCCTTCAAATAATCATATAATATTTTTCTATAAACATGTTAGTTATACAAGTGTGTAGGTTTTCACATCTAGTCATGATGCTATAAACATGTTTACTATACAAGTGTGTAGGTTTTCATATTTAGCCATGATATTGTAAACATGTTGACTATACAAGTGTGTAGGTTTTCACAATTAGTCATGATGCTATAAACATGTTAACTATACAAGTGTGTAGGTTTTCACTTTTAGTCATGATGCTTGAACTTTTTGGATGATACTAGAAGTTTTAAAACATCCACACAATATTCATCATTCAAAAAAATTCAAGCTTCATATTGACTAGAGAGAAAATTTAATCATAAATCTTTACAAAAAGATTTCATAATTTCAATTATCATCTTTGAAATTTTCATATATTAACTATTTTCATAGAACTATTTTTATTTTGAAAGTAAAATACTTTCTACCCATTAATGAAGTGTCTCTACAAACCTGGAGTGGTATTGTGAATGAAGTGTCTCTACAAACCTACTTTTGCAAAACAAAAGAATGATATCAACCATGCAATCAAAAGAAGACTAGCTAGTATAATAAACAATATATTCCTTGCCTTTAAACCAATTTATAAAAGAGTGTTGGACTTATTCAACAATAACATGGTGGTTGTAGATGAGTGTCCTAAGACCACATGTGCAAATTCGAAACAAAATAGTAGGATCCGTATGCAAGATCATAAGTATGAAGTCATGAAACATAACATGTCAGCAAGAGGATGCAAAATTTGAATTCATCAATCTACAAATAATCAACCACAACCTAATCCAAGACTTGCAATAGAACATCAAACCTTACAACCACATGGGATCATCAAGCACTTCAAAATAAACAAATACTCTGAAAATAATGTGTCAATTCCATCTTACAAATGTCAAGGAAACATCATCTGAAGACATTTGAAATTAACAGATTGAAAGGAATAATCAATACCCATCAAAGAAAGTCATCAATCAAGACAAAATCCCAAACTCCCTCAGTGTAGGCAAAGAGATATCATTAGGCTCTAAGCTGTAGAGGATTAGGCAATAGGTTTGAAATTTTAGTAAGGGGTCCCTTCCCTTTCGCTTGTAAAAGCAAAAGTAAAGGGGGGTTGTTGTCACAACAATTTTAAGCCACCTTTTTTCAAGAACAACTCCACAAAAAATCAACAAGGTTAGTCAACCCAAAATGAGCAAAAGACTGCAAATTCATTTGGGAAAAGGCCAAGGAAACAACCTGTACAATGTTGGGGATGTGAGAGAAATCACTTATATAGGGACTTCCCTCGTAAAGAAGAAAGAATGAGAACTATCCACAACATTCAAGAGACTGAAATAGATGAAGACATGGGAGGAAACATGCCAAGGATTTATGTAGCCTTGGACAACAAGCAAGGAGAATATTAATCCCCCATGATTGAAGTAGAAGGTAAGATTGGTGACCGGTCCATAGTAATTTTAATTGATTATGTAGCTAGCCATAGTTACATAAACTCTAACATTGTTCAAAGATTTCACTTGCAAAGGAGTAAGCATAAGAAATTTTGGTTAGTTCAGTCAACCACATGGGCTAAGAGGAAAATTAATGAGCTAGTTAAAGATTGTCGAATAGACATGAATGGATTCAACACAAAGGTATATGTGAACATCATACAATCGGGTTAACATAGTTACCAACTTAACAAGAACTCTACATAGTTCTCGTTTATTGGGGGGTCAAGTTTTTTATCTCGTTTTTAAAAATGGTGCTATTGGTAGCACCCCCCACCCTTTTTAGGTGGTTTTTTGATATTTTAAATTTTTTGATCCACAATGTTTCCACATTATTTTTTTAAATGCCTAGTTTTCATCTATTTTCAAATGTTTCTAATTTTTTTTTATTCAATGATGTTTTTAGTCATTTTCCATGCTTTTTTCAATCTTAAAAATATTTTTTTCCATTTACTTTTTTGAAATTACAATTTTTCATGTAATTGTGTCTTAATTAATTTATTGTTCCATACTTTTAAAATATAGTGAAAAACAATATTTTTAACATATTGTTTACCTTTACTTCAATACATAAAAAATAATTGTACTTAAATAACACTAATTTTAAATATTTAGCAAACAAATATAATTTAAATGTTTTTTGATAAATTAAAAACTTAAAAAACTATAAAATAATTGAAATTAAAAAAAAATAAAAAATAAATAAATACATAAAAAATAAAAATAAATAAAGAAAAACTTAAAAAACTAAATAAACAACTAAAAAAAATTAAAATTATATATAAAAACTAAGAGAAAAAGAGAAAAAAAAGAGAGTAAAAAACCAAATTTATGACTAAAAGGTTATTTATATGTAACAAATATATATATATATATATATATATATATATAAATATATATATATATATATATAT
>ML790559.1:191584-246293 GCA_009831015.1 Picea engelmannii
TTAAATTTTTTTATATGTTTATGTTTCAAGTTTTTTTTTTCATATATATATTATTGTTTTTTGGGAAATTTTAAATTTTTTTCATATCTTTTTAGGTTTTTTTTTCACCTTTTTTTTTCACCTTTTTTTTTAATGTTTTTCTTTCATGTTTAGTTTGAGTTTTGAATATTTTTTTTAAATGTGTTTTTTTGCTTCATTAAAAAAAATTGCAAAGATTCTCATTTTTATTTATTTATTTTTCAATGTAAATTTAAGAAAAAAAAAAGTTAAAAAATAAATTTTGAAGTGACCATTTTGTATACAATTTTGGGTTTCTTTTGGCATAAGGTTCTATTGTCAAAACCACTGTTTTAGCCATAATTTTAATATTTAGAATATGTTTTTTTAGTTAGCGTCACTTTTTATCTAGGTGCTAATTTTAAGGCTTTTCTGAGCTACACTATGAGTTTTGAAGGCCATCCTTGAAAAATATTGTAATTTTGACCTCGTTTGAAAAAATTGTGCTACCAGTAGCACCTCTTTTTGATTTGGGGGTTGACTTTCATGTTTTTTATGCAAAAATATGGGCTTTTTGGGCTAGAATTCTCATTTTGAGGTCACAGTTCTCATTAAGTTGGTAACTTTGTTGGTTCATATGATTGTCTAATTGGCATGGATTGGTTAGAAAAACACCATGCGGTCCTAGATTGTTACAACAAGACAATCACTTGTCTTGATGAAGAAGGGAAACAAGGCAAGGTTTAAGGCATTCTAAGATATATAGTTGTTAGAGAAATTTCAGATATGTAGTTGAAAAAGAGTTTCAGGAAGGGATGTTAGATTTTTGCAACCCATATGGAAGAGACTACCAGAGATAAAGTGGGAAGCATTGAAGACCATCCAATCTTGAGGGATTTTGAAGATTTGTTTGGGGAAATCCCAATATTTCCACCAAAGAGAGACATTGATTTCTCTATTGATTTGGTGCCAGGAGCTGCCCTAGTGTCCAAGACACCTTACATAATGGGTACACCAGAATTGAAGGAGTTGCAGATGCATCTTAAAGAATTGTTAAGGACGGGGTATATATGTCCAAGTGTGTCACCGTGGGGTGCCCCAGTGTTGTTTGTAAATAATAAATATGGAACCTTAAGGCTGCGTATTGATTTCAGATAGATGAATAAGGTCACCATAAAGAGCAAATATCCTGATCCATATTTAGGAGAAGAACGAACTGATTAATAGAATGAATACAATAAACATAGAGATATGAAGAATAACACAAATATCCAGTGAACAATATCTTCTATTAAATAATGAAATAGGTTGAAACTGTAAAACTGCAGAACTGAAACACTTGCTCGAATGGTGGTAGCTATCTCTGAGAAGAGATGTGGCTGCTACGTGCATCTGTCTGAGCAAAATGGATTATAATGAGGCTCCAGATGCCTTTTGGATATTACTCATGAATGACAAAACCCTAGACATCCAAAAACCTAACCCTAGAAGGTGAAACACCAAAAGTCATGTGGGCCCTATGGGTAAGTTGGTGTAATTTGGTACCTCAACTTCCAAGGGTCGTAACTTTTGCATACAACCTTCATTTTAGGCGCGTGATAGCCCGTTGGAAAGGTATTTCAGAGAACTACAAATTACGCCATCAAACTTGACTTCGTCTACAGTTTGAATATGGTGAGCCAAAAAACATTTTAGGGCCCCAAAATGACCCTCGAAGTACAACAAGATGTGATGACATGAAAACATACAAAATAAGCCAGTTGGATTAGGCGAGAGGCCACCCGTATCCACCTGGAGGATGTGTGGGGCTTCAAACAACCCCATAAGTGTAGAATCCACAATTACAAAGCAGTACAGAAGAACATGTTGAACAAAAAATGGACCCGAGGAGCCAGTTGGAATAGGTGGGTGGCCAACAATATCCACTAATCCAGATTTAGGAGCAGAATGAAATGATTAATAGACTAAATAAAATAAACACAGAGATATTAAGAATAACACAAATATCCAGTGAACAATATCTTCTATTAAATAATGAAATAGGCTGAAACTGTAAAATTGTAGAACTAAAACACTTGCTCGAATGGTGGTAGATATCTCTGAGAAGAGATGTGGCTGCTACGCGCATATGTCAGAGAAAAATGGATTACAATGAGGATCCAGAGGCCTTTTTGATATTACTCATGAATTCTAAAACCATAGACATCCAAAAACATAACCCTAGAAGGTGAAATGCCAAAAGTCATGTGGGCCCTGTGGGTAAGTTGGTGTAATTTGGTACCTCAACTTCCAAGGATCATAACGTTTGCATACGACCTTCGTTTTAGGCACGTGATAGCCCATTGGAAAGGTATTTTAGAGAGCTACATATTCCACCGTCAAACTCTAACTTAGTTTATAGTTTGACTATGGTGAGCCAAAAAAACAACGTTTAGGGCCCCAAAACAACCCTAGAAGTACAACAAGATGTGTTGACATGAAAACATACAAAATAATCTAGTTGGATTAGGAGAGAGGCCACCCATATCCACATGGAGGATGTGACAGTTGCACCTATACCCAAGAGTTGATAGGTGGTGGCGAAGTCTAGATATTGCTGATAAATTTGGGGCCACTCAGATGCTTCATGTCCACAGGAATGGAGCATAGTGGTGAGTGCAGCCACAGGAGGCCGACTGAGGAAGTCAATGACACGATTGGAGATACCTGCCTTATACTTTATGTTGAGATGGAATTGTTGTAGGTAGGTGGACCACTTTTGATGGTGGTCATTCTGCAATTTCCCTATAACAACGTTTAGGGCCTCAAAATGGCCCTAGAAGTACAACAAGATGTGCTGACATGAAAATATACAAAATAAGCCAGTTGGATTAGGCGAGAGGCCGCCTGTATCCACCTAGAGGATGTTTGGGGCTTTAGACAACCCCAGAATTGTAGAAACCATAATTACAAAGCAATATAGAAGAACGTGCTAAACAAAAAACGGACATGAGGAGCCATTTGGAATAGGTGCATGCCTACCAATATCCACCTGGATCAATCCTCCCCCCTTAGGAAGCAATGGTCTCCATTGTGTTGAGTTCCCCCATCAAGTGAGGAAAATTCTGCTGGATTTGGCCCTGAGTGAGCCACTTGCCTTGGTGTAGGAGTTTCCCTACCTTGACAACCTGATAAAGATGGATTCGCTGTTGGTGAGTGCTCTTGACCTGTGTGTCCACTATCTAATTAGTGGATGCTTGTTCCATGCAGTCAGGGTTGAGCTCTGTTGGTGTTAGTTATTCTGTGATCTCAGAGGTGTCCAATAATGGGGGAAAATATGGCAGAAGGAGGTCCACATTGAATATTGGATGCAGACCAAGGAAGCACGGAGTGTTGAGCTCAAAAGAATTGATACCCACAACCTTAGTGATAATGTAAGGTCCATAATGAAGAGGGAGAAGCTTCCAATGGGGCCCGGTGAGATGCTCCTTCTGCAAATGTTACCAGACTTTGTCGCCAACCTGAAACTGGTGTGGCACCTTGTGTTGATCATGGTGTTTCTTGTACTTAGCATTGGATTATGCAAAATCTCTTGGACCTGTTGGCGCATGTGTTGAATCCACTCAAAGAATATGGTGGATTTTTTGATCACAGATTGATCAGGGGAAGAGTCTGTCTGTGCAGTGGAAAGAGGAAGTGCAACATCGATGGGTCCCAAGGGTTGGAATCCCAAGCCCACCTAAAATGGTCTATGGCCGGTGGAACTATGGAGAGACCTGTTGTAACTGTATTGGACATATGGGAGACTCTCATCCCATGTACGTGGATGCTTAGAGTTGTACATGTGCAGGATGTGCACAATCATCCGATTGACGACCTATGTTTGGCCATCGGTTTGGGGGTGGAAAGTAGTGGATTTTGTGAGCTTGATGTCCATGAGAGACTAGAGACTCCACCAAAAGGTGTTGAGGAACCTACTGAATATGCCTCATGTTCTCCTCCCACATTCTGCTAAAGATGAGGATGTCATCCAAATATACTACCACAAAGGAGTTGGTGAAGGGTCTCAATACATCATCCATCAACCTCATGAAAGTGGCTGGTGCATTTGTTAAGCCAAAGGGCATGACTAGCCATTCATAGAGACCTTCTTTAGACTTGAAGGTTGTATTCCATACATCATTTGGTTCGATGGGAACTTGGCGGTAGCCATAATTTAGGTCAATCTTGTTGAAGAACTTTTCCCCCTTGAGTTGGTAAAGAAGGTCATCAATTTTTGGAATGGGGTAGCAGTTCCTGACTGTGATTTTGTTTAAGGATCTGTAATCAATGCATAGTCTCCAAGTCCCGTCCTTCTTCTGCACCAGTACAATCGGGCTTCTGCAAGGGGAGAATCTGGGTCTGATGTGCCCCTTTTGAAGAAGCTCTTGGATCTGACACCAGATTTCATCATTCTCCATCAGTGAGAGCCAATAGACTGATCCATTAGGTAGAGGTGCACCAAGGGTCATATCAATTGGATGCTTGACTTGACAGTGTGTCGGTACCCCTGTAGGTGATGAGAAGATGTCTCTGTATTCTTCCATGACCTCATCCATTTTCTTTTATTGCAAAGAGAGGCGTTGTGTAGAGGCCATGGATGTGGCGATGACCTTCTATTTACTATGAGAACTGATCACAAATAAGACAAACTTCCTGGTCTATGAAATGACCTTACTATATTTCTTAGCAGAGATTAACGAAATAGCAGTAGGCAGTCCTACCTCTAGGATCCTGTACAATTGTCTACCCAAAGTAATAATAACATTGTGGGGTCTAAACTCATACATAAAATGATGTTACCACAAATATGGTTGTCCTAAAAGAACTTCACAAACTTAAAGGGGACAAATATCACACAATACCTCATCTTTGAAAAGCTTGATGTCCTAGGGAAGACGACACTGTTGGATGACACATAGATCTCTTCCTTGGCGAAGCCAACCGATGGTGTAGGGCTGCGGGTGCGGTGTCGTTGGTAGGTCCAACTGCTTGATGACCTCTGATGAAATCAGGTTCTTTTGAATACTGCTATCGACAATGGAATGAAGCGGAGTCCCCTTGACCCACATCTGCGAGTGAAAGAGGCGTTCCTTTTCCTCTGGTTCTTCTGGTTCGCTTGGCCAGACTTTGGTGGTAGTGATAGTGGCATTGGGTTCAATATCGATAATTCGCCTCCCTCCTTCAATATTTGACTTGGAATCATAATCGACCTCTGACTCAGAAGCCTTCAGCTCAGACATGAGGGACTGCTTGGAGCAACATTCTTCGATGTTGTGCCAAGGAATTTTATGGTATTCACACCATTTTCCCGTGTCCTTCTTCATATTCTCATTTCCCTTCTTATGTTGTGGCTTGGACTAGTTTTCCTGAGGGCAGTTATCTCGACTTGGTACCTTGCTGTGTGGGTTGGGGCTGCTTTTTACCTGCTTCGACTGTGAGGGGTTTGCAGATCCAAATTCTCACTTTTTATTCTTAAATTTCCGCTCAATCTTGACAGAGTATTTATAAGTCGTGCCCAATGAAGCGATGTCCAAGAAATCCATTTATTTTTGAATTTATCTATGCAAACATCCAAGGTATTTTAGCACTAGATGACGCTCAGAGTATTTTATACCCAATTTGGTGCGTAGGGTATGGAAAATATTGGTGAAATCTGGTACTGTCTGGTCCCTTTCTTGACGTAGGGTGGTCCATCTGGTGTACTAGTCCTCATAGCTTCCAAAATGGTAGTACTATTCTTTAATGGTGTCCCGGAAGAAATCCCATGTAGGGTCCACCACAAACATTTTAGATTCCTCCATGACCCTTTGCTCAAAGTAAGTATCCCACTAGTTTTTAACATCGAGAATTACCTTGAGGAGTGAAAAAGTGATCTTTTCCATATCAGAAAAATTGTGGACCGAAAAATATCCTTCGAGTGGATTCAACCATTTATCTACAACATCCGCATCTATTAGTCCTTCAAATAATGGAATATCAAAATTTACCTATACCTTGAAGGGGGTTGCATGGTCGCTTGATGAATATGCTTCTCCTGTGGGTAGTCGTCGAAGGATCTGCACAAAGTTGTCCATCATTTAGTTCTTTTTTCGTGTGAGGGATTCCTTGAAAAAATTTAATAGGATCTCTTGCTCCATCATATTTCTTTTCGTCCCCCATGGGTTGTTGTCGGGCTCAGAGTGACCGATCTGGTAATGGATCGATTGGTTTGAGTCCCAACTTATTGTACCCAGATCTTGTCGGGGACATGCACAAAGAAAAATAAATGAAGAGAAGATCAATCTGATACCACTAATCCAGATTTAGGAGCAGAACGAATTGATTAACAAGATGAATACAATAAACACACAGATATGAAGAATAACACAAATATTCAGTGAATAATATCTTCTATTAAATAATGAAATAGGCTGAAGCTGTAAAACTGTAGAACTAAAACACTTGCTCGAATGGTGGTAGCTATATCTGAGAAGAGATGTGGTTGCTACGCACATCCATCTGAGAAGAATGGATTACAATGAGGCTCCATAGGCATTTTTTATATTACTCATGAATTCCAAAACCCTAGACATCCAAAAACCTAACCCTAGAATGTGAAACGCCAAAATTCATGTGGGCCCTATGGGTAAGTTGGTGTAATTTGGTACCTCAACTTCCAAGGGTCGTAAATTTTTCACATGACCTCCATTTTAGGCATGTGATAGCTCATTGGAAAGGTATTTAAGAGAACTACACATTCTGTTGTCAAACTCTAACATAATCCACAGTTTAAATGTGGCAAGCCAAAAAAACAACGTTTAGGGCCCCAAAACGGCCCTAGAAGTACAATAAGATGTGATGACATGAAAACATACAAAATAAGACAGTTGGATTAGGTGAGAGGCAACCCGTATCCACCTAGAGGATGTGTGGGGCTTTAGACAACCCCATAAGTGTAGAACCCACAATTACAAAGCAGTACAAAAGAACGTGTTGAACAAAAAACAGACACGATAAGCCAGTTGGAATAGGTGGGTGGCCACCAATATCCACTTGAATCATATCCCTTACCAAGAATTAATGACTTATTCAATCAACTTAAAGGTGCAAGAATATTTTCCAAGATTGAATTGAGATCAGGTTATCATCAAGTGAAGATAAAGGAAGAAGATATTAGCAAGACAATGTTCAGATCAAAATACAAGGATTATGAATTCATAGTAGTTCCATTTGGGCTATCAAATTCCCCAACTGTTTTCATGTGTCTGATGAATGGAGTGTTCAGGGAATACCTGGAAAAGTTTGTAATTGTGTTCCTAGATGATATACTCATCTACTCTAAGTCAGAGGAGGAACATGAGAAACATTTGAGAATGGTGCTAAATTTTTTAAGAGAGCATAAGTTGTATGCCAAGCTAAGTAAGTGCATCTTTTATCAAAATAAGATTCACTACTTGGGGAATTATATTTTAGTAGATGGAATAACAACTGATCCCAATAATATAGAGACAATTAGAGGATGGGCATTGCCAATAAATGTGACAGATTTCATATCATTCATGGGTCTTGCAGGGTATTATCAAAGATTCATAAAAGGATTCTCAAATATTGCAATCCCCATTGCTTCTTTGCAAAAGAAGGGAGTGAAATTTGAATGGACTTCTAAGTGTGAAGAGAGTTTTCAACACCTGAAAGACATATTGACAAGTGTGCCAATGTTGAATATTACAGATCCAGATGAATATTTTGTTGTGTACACTAATGCATGCAAGGAAGGGCTTGGTGGAGTCCTCACAGAAAAATATCATATGGTATGCTACAAGTCTCGAAAATTAAAAAAGCATGAAAATAATTATGATGCCCATGATCTAGAATTAACAACCATTATTCATGCATTAAAAACATGGAGACATTACCTCACAAGGATGGAATTTGAACTAAGGACATATCACTGTGGTCTGAAACATTTGTTTGGACAACCCACATTAAATGTCAGACAAACTAGATGGCTGAAATTCCTTAGTGAGTATGACTTTGAAATTAAGAATATAAAAGGAAAATAAATTCAAGTGGTTGATGGACTCATAAGGAGAGCACATGAGATGCATACTACTTCCATCAACATGTACATGAATGATCTAAAATATAAAATTATTGAAGCAACAAATTCAAATCAACAATATCTAAAAATAAAAGAAATATTACATCAAGAAAATTTACATCATAAATTTAAATATTATGAGGTGAAAGAGGATGGAATTATCATGTACAGAGGCAAGGTATATGTGTCGAATTTCAGTGAGCTGAAAATATAGTGCTGAGGGAAAGGCATAATGTGCCATATGTTAGACACCTTGGATATCAGAAATCAATTGCGGCTGTAAGAAGCGAATACTTTTGGCCATGCATGAAGAAAGAAGTGGCTAATTACATAGCTAGATGTCGAGAGTGCCAAAAAGTGAAGATTGAAAATAGACATCGAGCTAGGCTATTACATCCATTTCCATTTCCAAAATGGAAGTGAGAAGTAGTTACAATTGATTTTATTACAAAGATTCCCAGAACAATGAAGCATCATGATTCCATCGTGGTGGTGGTGGATAAATTTACTAAGGCATCACATATTATTCCAGTGAAAACTACACACAAGACAATAAATATTGCAGAAATCTACATGAAAGAACTTTCCACGCTACATGGAGTTCCTAAGGCAATAGTTTCAGACAAATATCCAAAATTCACATCCAATTTTTGGAAAGGTTTGTTCAAAGGATTTGGGACAAATCTAAATCTTAGTACAACGTATCAACCAAATTCAGATGGGAAAATAGTTAGGACTAACCGAATAATAGGGGACATGCTCAGAATGTATGTGATGGACCAATCATCCAAGTGAGAGTATTATATCCACTTAGATGAATTTTCTTACAATAATGGATATCAAGCCTCATTAAAAATGATCCTGTTTGTAGCATTGTATGGAAGGAAGTGTAATAGACTAGTGATTTGGGATAATCCAGTAGACGAAGTAGTTATTGGGTCGGATTTGTTGAAGGAAATGGAAGAGAAAATGGAAAAGATCAAGCAAAATTTAAAGGATTCCAAGGATAGGAAGAAAAATTATGCAGACAAGAACATAGTTTTTAGATATTTTAAAGTGGGAAAACATGTTTTTAAAGGTGAAGGTGAAGAGAAGTTCGCTAAGATTAGGGAGCCATCCAAAGTTGGAAGAAAGATATTGTGGACCTTTTCAAATCTTAGATAAGATGGGGCTAGTTGCTTACATCCTATTATTTTCTGCATCCATGAGAGTGCATAATTTATTTCATGTGTCATTATTAAAGAAATATCTTCCTAACCCTAACCACATAATTGATTGGACTATGATCCAGGTGGAAGACGAAGGGGATTTCTGGGTGGAACTAGTACACATCCTGGACCGTAAAGTCAAAGTGACAAGGAAAAAATCCATAGGGTTGGTAAAGGTTCAATGGAATTGCTACGATCCTGAAAATGCTACATGGGAGAATCAAGAAAACATGCGGGAGGAATACCTGCAAAGTTTTGTCAATTTTGAAGAAAGTAGAATATAAGAATGCAAGACTCCATTTTGAGAAGTTAGAGTTTCAAAACCACATCTCATATTCCTAGACAACCTATGTTGGGGGAAATGATAAAAGAATGGTACAACCCTATGGACTAAGAGCAGTGAAGGGGGTACATTCCTTGGGTCAACAGGTTGATAGGAACAAGATATTTTGGATGGAACTATTGTTGGAGTTGTAAAATTGTAGAATTTTTATTTCTTAGTATTATGATGTAAATTTGTGTATGTATATCAACATAGTGTGGATCGAGGATGCCATATAACTATAGGGGAGGGGGAATGTAACATCCCCTATATAATCCCTAGTTTAATTGATGCTTAATGTAGATATAATGTGTGGTTGTGGCCAAGCGATGTATATGCGAATTGTATGTCTGAATTTTAATAGTAAAATGTGATGCCAGCTGCTAGGGGATATGGATAGAGATGGGGGATGAATTAATACACAAGAGAGGTGAGGGTCTAAGAGAATGTATAAGAGAGGGGTCCTAGGGGTAATTACCCATGTCTATTAATTCAACCCACATTCTTGAATTTTATTATCATTATGTATTAAACTTTTAATTTTCCCTTGAGTATAGAAGAACCCAAACATTTAATGCATGTAATATATTGGGTGTGAGAAGTCACATCCCATCATTATTAGGAGCATGGGGGATGAGTACAATCAGCTTGGAAAGTGTGTAAGTCAAGAAATCAAACAAAGAGAGGGAAAAGTTTGGATGAGCAGTTACAACAATTTTAGATGATCAATGTTTTTGCATGAACAACAAGCAAAGAAGAGAAATAAGAGCATTGGAGCTAGAGAAACCATGGAGGCAGAATTATGGAGCATGCATGAGTGTTTCTGGAGTGTATTTGGAGAAAAACACCGAAGAGCCAAGTTGTTAGGGATGAAGAGTGATCTCCTGTGTGAGATGCACTGTAACAATAAGTGATTATTATTGTTTTCTTAGTAGTTTTCCTAGCAGTGAGCTCCCATGAGTTTCATAGTGGTGAGATTCCCGATTATCTATGCTAGAGAGACATTGATAAATGAATGGGATGCCCAATGGACTGAGAGTAGTGAAGGGGTACATTCCTTGGGTTGGGCAGGTCGAGAGGAAGAGAGTTTATGGAAAATCAGAATAGTTGTAGGAGAATGTCAATGGGTAGTGGATTTTTCTAAGCTATGAGTCGAGAGTGAGAGACCACCTTGTTTTGTGGATTGCTAACCACAACTTGGGGGTGAATTTCTATTGAGATCTGAAAAAACAAGTCTATGGTTGGGTGGAACATTTGTCCCAGCCAATTGGTTGCACAACTGTTTTCAAAAGATAGATGTTTTATCTTGTTTTGTGTTGCATTATGAGTTTAATTGATGTGGATTAACTCTATGTTGGAGAACGATTTATATGCTGATGTATTTGAGTTTATTAGATAAATTTTATGTTTAATTTAGAATGTTGTATATGCATATAGTCCATAGTATTAGACAATAGTTAAATTTGTGTGTAATTCGTAGCTGGTATGCTACATGAAATTGGTTAGTAGAAATTTTTATGTTTTATGTGTTTTCCGCGTAGTAATGATGCTCAGTTCAGCTAGGGGTCACTACACATGCCTCACTCAATGTCCCTATTGGGTTAGGGCTCATAATCAACTTTGACATGTTTACACTAAGTACCATCTATGAAATGAACATATGTGCTTGGGGGTTTCCCTATGAAGTTTTCCTTAGAAAAAAAATTCATTGCTCCTTCCCAATATCTAGATGAAAAAACAATATCCCATGTGAACCCATTAAAATTGTAATAAAATGCAATGGACAATGAGGTCATAAAATTTGATGGTTAGTTGTTTGTGACATATATATGGAACATGTTGAGGAAGTTGGATCTTTTTCCATGCATGTTGAGGTCTTTGATTTAGTTAGATAGCATTAGCAAGGTTAGTGGTAGGTAGGTTATACCTTATATTTTGAAGACAATCCCACCATATGTTTTCCTTTTGGGGTGAAGGTGAATGCTCAAAAATCCAAACTGGTCCATGTACTAGAAAAGGAATTGGATGGAGATATAAAAAATGAATAAGTATCTGTTGGGAATACACAATCACAATATTTATTTTATTAAAAAAAATTAATTTATTTGTCATTACCATCGATTTAATGTCTTCTCTAAAAATATTAGTGGTGGATGACATGTTGAAAAAGATAAGAGAATGGAATGTATGAAAATTTAATGAATGTGGAAATATGTTTTATTTAAAAGTTTGGAGTGTCATAGCTAACTTATAGTATATTGTATATAAAATGTGAATGAACAAAGAATATTGTTATGTCCCATCACCAATTTTTGTTTCCAAATAAAAGTGCAAAAGAAAATAGAAAACATAGCAACGTCTTTAAATTGATGTTTGATTTGGATGGATGGTTGACATAAAACTAAAGTGTTTTACCAAATATGATTTTTTTCCTACAAATCTTTAGTGTATTGTTAATTTGAACTATGAGTATAGCTTCAAAATACTTTTTATGAGAAGTAGTAAGAGTTCATTGTTTATTTATTTATTGTGGGCCATAAAATGAATTATGATTATGAGCACTACTATAACAAGTGTTGCATGGCAATGTAGTTGATCCAGATTTTATGAGCAGAATGAAATGAATACAGATTGTTGCCATATGCTTAACACAGAATAACATAGAAACAATAAAACTGGTTTTCTATTCAATAAGGAAATAAGTTGAAACTGTAAAATGCAGTGGAAAACAAGCTTGCTGGAATGGTGGCGGCTTATCTCTGAGAAGAGATGTGACGGTTGCGCTCATTTGCCAGAAGATTATTACAATGAGGCTCTCAAGGCCTTTTTACAATAAACAAGAGTTTCAAAAACCCAAAACATCCAAAAACCTAACCCTAGGAGATGAAGCGCCAAAAGTCATGTGGGCCCCGTTTGGGTAAGTCAGTACATCAACTTCCAGGGGTCGTAACTTTTTCATACGATCTTCGTTTTAGTCATATGATAGCCCATTGGAAAGATCTATCCGAGGACTACAACAGTTGCACACGATTTCATGATGAAATTTTTTGATGGATATCTCAGAGGTAACAAGGCACTATTAAGTGCCTTATAGTTAATAACCAGTCTTTTCTTACCTCTCTTTTGTTCAGAATGCTTGTTGACATAAAATGCCGGACAAGCCCATGGACTCATGCAGGGTTCAATAAGATGTCTGCCAAGTAGATGTTGGATTTATTCTTGACACAGAGCTTGCTCTGAAGGACTCATGTTATTTTCATATGCCCTCTGTGGAGTGTCCTTAAACCCTTCCTTGTAGGGGAGAGAAACAAAATACTTCTCTCTTGTCCATAATGCATCAGGAAAGTCTGATGTGCATTCATATTTTAGCTTCTGGACAATGTCTTTGAGAATTTCTTGTCCATGGATATCAACATGTTTGACAATCTTCTGAATCTTTGTCAGATCTTGGAGAGTTTCTTCAATAGTATCTGGGGTATCAAGAGAGATATGTATAACATAGCTGGGTTTCATAGGAAGCTTAACTTGTTGTTGCTGTACATCTAGGAGAAGTGGAAAATCAGGAGAGAAGTGCTGAATGGAGATAAGTTCTTTATTGACTGCTCGAAACTAGATTTGAGTTGGCTGCTAGTAATAGGATGGGATGGCCTTGTATTTGCAGCAACTACTCATGGCTCCTGTATCAACTTGGGCATCTAGAGAATAGGTTTTGCAACCAAAAAATTTAATGCCAATAGTTATGACCATGCGGTCCCCAATGAGGCTTATGTCAAGAGAAGGGAGAGAAGAATTCTCAGTTTCTTTAGGTGGAAGCATTTTAGGAACAATTTATTGCTGATTTGATTCTGCTCGGGCAATAGTGAGAGAAATAAAATGGGATTTTAGATGATCCAATTATGCTATAGATGCTTGGATCTAGCTGGCCAGGGTTTGCATCTAAGATATTTTAAGGTGGAGATCATTTTCAACTTGTCGGATTTCAATTAGGATGTCAACTTCAGTCTGTTTGGTTGGTCGAGATAGAATACTAGCATATTCTGGTTTGGACCATTCTTCATGAGGGATTTCATTCTCTTCATCTGTAAACTGTATACTCTGAATAAGAGGCAACTGTCTAACTAGATCATCAATCTTTGATTGGATCCTATTTTTTAGAAGGAAGGTGCTAGGTGCTAGATTAGCCTTTTGATTTTGAAGATCATGAATCTGTTGTTGTATGGAACCGTGAGAAGATAACATGAAACGATGACTCAAATATGAACATTCATCATCAGAAGTAGAATGAATATTCAAATTCTTGAACTGTAACTCATTAATAATATCTGAGTCTGAGTCAGAATTGTACACAAAAAATTGTTCATTGTCTGAACATGAAGAATCTGTTAGATCCCAATCAGTAGAATTCTGATTAGTAGAAAATATTTTTGCTATCTTTACATGAGATCTATTTTCTTTATTGGGACATTTATTGGCCCAATGATCCTTGCTATTGCAAATATAGCAAGCTGTGTTTTTTCTTGGAATTTTTCTTCTCCTAAAGACATATTTATCTTTATGCTTAGGAGACCTGCCATGCTATCTTTATATGGATTTTTGTCTGGTTTGTTCCAATTATAAGATCTTCTCTTTGTAAACTTATCAATTTTGGAACAATGACAGTCTTGTTTCTTTGAGTGCTTCTTTGGAATTCCTTGAAAACATCCATAATTATATGTTTCTCTGAAAGTATCACAAATAGCTGGATTAAAATTGAACTGCTTTTTCAGATTTTTCTTTGTTCGGTAAGAGATACATTCCTGCTAGAGTGCAGTAAGTATCTGCTGGTGCAAAGCAACAAAATATAAGGATTCCAATTGGATCTTGTTCATGGCCAAATATTTGTTAACTAATTCAGGAACTTTTCCTGGCAATGAAGCAATATAGTGCCTTAAGTAGGAAATATTCTGAAGATCTGCTATTTTGTACAACATGGTTTGCATTGTACAGTAGTAGTCACAGAGCAGGTCTAGATTGCACAATCTTTGGCTCATGAAGAGTTGTGCATGGTGCTCTGCATCAGGTGGAACAACACCTAGAAATTCATTTACTAAAGAAATAAACATAGTGCTTAAAGGATCTGCATCATTCATTATTTCTTCTTTATTTTCTTGGGAAAGCTTTTCCCACCATAATTTTGCAACCCCTGTAAAATCCCATGAGATTTGGGTTACAATATCTGTCCAACTGGCTTTTGTTTTAGCTCTTTTTTGGAGTGCCCATGCATTCAATTTCTGGAAGGCTTGAAGGATTTCATCTTGGTCCATGCAATCAAAGTTGACTAGCAATGTATTTCCATATCCTTTGGATAAATCAGGGTTTTCCATTTTCACATCAATCTCCCTAAGATTCTTAGTCCATTTTCCAAAAGGAATTTTATGGGAGGAATAGCTGATATCTGGGCCATAATTTCTTGCAGCTTTATATGGAAAATCATATGATTATTTTCTCTTTGTTTTTTCTACAGATGATTCTCCTATTTCCTCTAGGATAGGTCCAACCATTTTGATTTCAGGTTGTATTGGTAGGACTACTGGAGAAATTGGATTGGGTAGATCATTTCCAAGAGTTGTTAATTTGGAAGTTAACAACTGGGTTTTTTCTTGTACAAGGGCTACCCCCTTCAAAAGTTTCTCAAGATGGAGGAAGTCAGGATGAAAAGAGAAAGATTTGAGGCAGAGAGAATGGAGACCAACAGAATTAGTTGATCGAGAAGAAAGGGTACTAGAATAATTAAATTTGAAACCTTCTGTATCAACACAGACATAGTCAGGCGGAGAAACTGGTTTGGGTACAACAGTTTGGAATTGAGAGATAGCAAGCTGAATAGTGGAGAGTTGTGCAATTATTTCATTAAGCCTAGTTGTTAAGGCCTCTTGGCCTTCTTGAAGTGTTTCTACAGAATGGTGGAGCTTCTTACTATGCTCGGTCAAGGTAAAAACATCCTTGGCTACTTCATCAAGGTTTTGGGTCAAACAAACTGACTGGTAATTGATTAATTTTGAAGTTTGATTTGCTCAGAAGGTTCTGCTGCAGTAGGATGACGCAAATGGATGAATTGGAGATCTGCTTGTAGTGTTCCATTAGATAACTGTGGAGTGTTGTTAGTAGGTCCAAGGGACTTCTATGGAAGTAATGCAGAGGATGTTGGCTCTCTAGAAAACATTTTGAGTTCAAGAACTGCTTCAAGAAGTTGTTTACAAACTGTGCAATTTTCATGTTGGCCTCTGCGGGTAGGTGACCCTAGATTTGGAAGAAATTGGTCTTTAGAAGTAGAAGGTTTGATACAAAACTCACAAGAACTACTAGAAGTGGAAGACTGTGGTTTATGTATAGGGGAATGATGTACAGACTGTCTACTAGCAACTGGAAATGGTGTATGGATAAGTGATTTTGAGGACTAACTACGACGAAGTTGTTGTAATAGTTGCGAGTTGGTCAACTGCAGACTACTGCTTCCATCAGGCTTTGGTGTTACTCTTAACTGTGTGGGAGCTGTCATGGCCAACTATGGATTTTTCTGGGATAGTGGCTGATAATCACTACTCCATTCTTCTGGTAGAGTAACTTGGCTGAATCCCAACTGAAGTGGTGTAGTATTGATGGGAACAACTACGACACCTTATTTTAATGCACATTTGGTTAACTTGGGATTTATGGTAGGCATGGTGGTGGAAACAAAGCGTAAATAGATAGTTGTATGTAACTGGGAAATATGGGCTTGATCAACTACATTGAAACAGTGAAACTGGATGCATGCTTGGAGAAACTCATTTATATAGGGGTCAGATAGAGAGACTTGATATCTGGGGACAATTGAGGACCAAGCTGGTCCATTGTTTAACGGACTTTGGAATCCGCCAATTAATGCATCATTGAAATTGTTCATTCAGGTATCAAGGACACAGGTCAGACATGATGTATTTAGACTAGGTCGCACCAATGGATTAATGCCGAATTGAATAAGACCAATAAGGATATAATTGTATCCATTTTCTATTCCCCATTCAAAGTCATCTCTTTTAATCAAAGGAATATGATAAACACTATGGGAAAGAGAGATCGGGATATTCACAGATGTAAAGCGAAACAAACTTGCAGCACGAAATCAGAACATGGGAAGATCGTAAATTTTTTCTACATCTACCTCTAGTAGACACCAGTTTGGCTGAGGGTCAAATTCTTGAGATATGATGCGGGAATTATACAATGGTTCATTTCTTGCTTTGTTGACTAGCTTATTCAACCAAGACAATCGTTCATTATGAGAATCTCTTCTAGATTGAGCAAAAGTAGATAATGCAGAACTGAAATCATAACTTGTAAATGCTATCAGAACCATAAGGGTTGTGCGAATTGTACTCTATTCTTATTCTGTGTTCCCAATTTTCCGAGAGGGTAGTGTTGAGAGATTCACCTGCTAAGGGCGAAATCTAGAGGATCGACAGCTCGTGTAAGTCGTGTTGAAGGCGTAGAATCCATTTAGGGCGTTTGGAGCAACAAATCAAGTTCTGCAAACTCGTTGCAGTTTACCAAGTGTATTCAATTTTGATTATCTCTTAAAGTTGTAATGGATCCCAATACAAGTTATGATTTCAGTTCTGCATTATCTACTTCTGCTCAATCTAGAAGAGATGCTCATAATAAACGATGGTCGTGGTTGAATAATCTAGTCAACAAAACAACAAATGAACCATTGTATAATTCCCACATCATATCTCAAGAATTTGACCCTCAGCCAAACTGGTTTCTACCAGAGATAGATGTAGAAAAAATTTACGATCTTCCCATGTTTCGATTTTGTGCTGCAAGTTTGTTTCTCTTTATGTCTTTGAATATCCCGATCTCTCTTTCCCAGAGTGTTTATCAAATTCCTTTTATTAAAAGAGATGACATTGAATGGGGAATAGAAAATGGATATAATTATATCCATATTGGTCTTATTTAGTTCGACATTAATCCGTTGGTGCGACCTGGTCTAAATACACCCTGTCTGACATGTGTACTCGATACCCGAATGAACGATTTCAATGATGAATTAATTGGCAGATTCCAAAGTCCGTTAAACAATGGACCAACTTGGTCCTTGATTGTCCCCAGATATCAAGTTTCTTTGTCTGACCCCTATATAAATGAGTTGCTCCAAGTGTTCATCCAGTTTCACAGTTTCAATGTGGCTGATCAAGCCCATATTGCCCAGTTACATACAACTATCTATTTATGCTTTGTTTCCACCACCATGCCTGCCATAAATTCCAAGTTAACCAAACGAGCATTAAAAGAAGGTGTCATAGTCGGTCCCGACAATACTACACCACTTCAGTTGGGATTCAACCAAGTTACTCTACCAGAAGAATGGAGTAGTGATTATTAGCCACTATCCCAGAAATATCCACAGTTGGCCATGATAGCTCCCACACAGTTAAGAGTAACACCAAAGCCTGATGGAAGCAGTAGTCTGTGGTTCACCAAACCACAACTATTACAACAACTTCGTCATAGTCAGTCCTCAAAATCACCCGTCCATACACCATTTCCAGTTGCTAGTACACAGTCTGTACATCATTCCCCTATACATAAACCACAGTCTTCCACTTCTAGTAGTTCTTGTGAGTTTTGTATCAAACCTTCTACTTCTAAATACCAAGTTCTTCCAAATCTAGGGTCACCTACCCACAGAGGCCAACATGCAAATTGCACAGTTTGTAAACAACTTCTTGAAGCAGTTCTTGAACTCAAAATGTTTTCTAGAGAGCCAACATCCTCTGCATTACTTCCACAGAAGTCCCTTGGATCTAGTAACAACACTCCACAGTTCTATAATGGAACACTGCAAGCAGATCTCCAATTCATCCATTTGCGTCATCCTACTACAGTAGAACATTCTGAGCAAATCAAACTTCAAAATTATATCAATTACCAGTCATTTTGTTTGACCCAGAACCTTGATGAAGTAGCCAAGGATGTTTTTACCTTGACCGAGCATAGTAAGAAGCTCCACCATTCTGTAGAAACACTTCAAGAGGGCCAAGAGGCCTTAACAACCAGGCTTAATGAAATAACTGCACAACTCTCCACTATTCAACTTGCTATCTCTCGATTCCAAACTGTTGTACCCAAACCGGTTTCTCTGCCTGACTATGTCCATGTTGATACAAAAGGTTTCAAATTTAATTATTCCAGTACCCTTTCTTCTTGATCAGCTAATTCTGTTGGTATCCGTTCTCTCTGCCTCAAATCTTTCTCTTTTCATCCTGACTTCCTCCATCTTGAGAAACTTTTGAAGGGGGTAGCCCTTGTACAAGAAAAAACCCAGTTGTTAACTTCCAAATTAACAACTCTTGGAAATGATCTACCCAATCCAGTTTCTCCAGTACTCCTACCAGTACAACCTGAAATCAAAATGGCTGGACCTGTCCTAGAGGAAATAGGAGAATCACCTGCAGCAAAAAAATAGAGAAAATAATCATATGATTTTCCATATAAAGCTGCAAGAAATTCTGGCCTAGATATAATGTATTCCTCCCACAAAAGTCCTTTTGGAAAATGGACTAAGAATCGTGGGGAGATTGATGTGAAAATGGAAAACCCAGATTTATCCAAAGGATATGGCAATACATTGCTAGTCAACTTTGACTGCATGGACCAGGATGAAATCCTTCAAGCCTTCCAGAAATTGAATGCATGGGACCTCCAAAAAAGAGCTGAAACAAAAGTCAGTTGGACAGATATTGTAACCCAAATCTCATGGGCTTTTATAGGGGTTGCAAAATTATGGTGGGAAAAACTTTCCCAAGAAAATAAAGAAGAAATAATGAATGATGCAGATCCTTTAAGCACTATGTTTACTGCTTTAGTAAACGAATTTCTAGGTGTTGCTCCACCTGATGCAGAGCACCATGCAAAACTCTTCATGAACCAAAGATTGTGCAATCTAGACCTGCTCTATGACTACCACTGTACAATGCAAACCATGTTGTACAAAATAGCAGATTATCAAAATATTGCCTACTTAAGGCACTTTATTGCTTCAATGCCAGGAAAAGTTCTTGAATTAGTTAACAGATATTTGGCCATGAAAAAGATCCAATTGGAATCCTTATCTTTTGTTGCTTTGCACCAGTAGATACTTACTGCACTCCAGCAGGAATGTATCTCTTACCGAACAAAGAAAAATCTGAAAAAGCAATTCAATTTTAATCCAGCTATCTGTGATACTTTCAGAGAAACATATAATTATGGATGTTTCCAAGGAATTCCAAAGAAGCACTCAAAGAAACAAGACTGTCATTTTTCCAAACCTGATAAGTTTGCAAAGAGAAGATCTTATAATTGGAACAAACCAGACAAAAATCCATATAAAAGACATCATGGCAGGTCTCCTAAGCAGAAAGATAAATATGTCTTTAGGAGAAGAAAATTTCCAAGAAAAACTATAGCTTGCTATATTTTCAACAGCAAGGATCATTGGGCCAACAAATGTGCCAATAAAGAAAATAGAGCTCATGTAAAGATAGCAGAAATATTTTCTACTAATTAGAATCCTGCTGATTGGGATCTAACATATTCTTCTTGTTCAGACAATGAACAATTTTTTGTGTATAGTTCAGACTCAGACTCAGATATTATTGATGAGTTACAGTTCAAGAATTTGAATATTCATTCTACTTTTGATGATGAATGTTCATATTTGAGTCATTTTTTCATGTTCTCTTCTCACGGTTCCATACAACAACAGATTCATGATCTTCAAAAGAAAAAGGCTAATCTAGCACCTGGCACCTTCCTTCTGAAAAATAGGATCCAATCAAAGATTGATGATCTAGTCAGATAGTTGCCTCCTGTTCAGAGTATACAATTTACATATGAAGAGAATGAAATCCCTCATGAAGAATGGTCCAAACCAGAATATGCTAGTATTCTGTCTCGACCAGCCAGACAGACTAAATATGACATCCTAATTGAAATCCGACAAGTTGAAAATGATCTCCACCTTAAAAGATCTCAGATGCAAACCCTGGCCAGCTAGATCCAAGCATCTATAGCAGAATTGGATCATCTAAAATCCCGGTTTACTGCTCTCACTATTGCCCGAGCAGAATCAAATCAGCAAGAAATTGCTCCTAAACTGCTTCCAGCTGAAGAAACTGAGAATTCTTCTCTCCCTGCTCTTGACATAAGCCTCATTGGGGATCGCATGGTCATAACTGTTGGCATTAAAGTTTCTGGTTACAAATCCTATTCTATGGATGCCCAAGTTGATACAGGAGCCATGAGTAGTTGCTGCAAATACAAGGCCGTCCCATCCTATTACTGGCAGCCAACTCAAATCCAGTTTTGAGCAGTCAATAAAGAACTTATCTCCATTCAACACTTCTCTCCTGATTTTCCACTTCTCCTAGATGGTATAGTAACATATGTTACTTTGTATAGTTTGGAAACAGGTGCTGATATTCTTTTAGGGCAATATTTTTTCAAAAGACACATGCCTCTAATCGTAAATACTGATTCTTTATGTTTAACAGTAAAACAACAACAAGTTAAGCTTCCTATGAAAACCAAATATGTTATACGTATCTCTCCTGATACCCCAGATACTATTGAATAAACTCTCCAAGATCTGACAAAGATTCAGAAGATTGTCAGACATGCTGATATCCATGGACAAGAAATTATCAAAGACATTGTCCATAAACTAAAAGATGAATGCATATCAGACTTTCTTGATGAATTCTAGACAAGAGAGAAGTATTTTGTTTCTCTCCCCTACAAGGAAGGGTTTAAGGACACTCCACAGAAGGCATCTGCCAATAACATGAGTCCTTCAGATCAAGATCTGTGTCAAGAAGAAATCGAACATCTACTTGACAAACATCTTATTGAACCCTGCATGATTCCATGGGTTTGTCTCACATTTTATGTTAACAAGCATTCTGAACAAAAGAGATGTAAGAAAATACTAGTTATTAACTATAAGGCACTTAATAGTGCCTTGTTACCTCTAAGATATCCATTGCCACATAAAGATCTTTTATTTAGCAAACTTGCCCATGCAAATGTTTTCAGCGAGTTCGACCTCAAGAGTGGTTTCTAGCAACTAGGAATTTCTCTTGAAGACAGGTACAAGACTGCTTTTGTGGTTCCGCAGGGGCAATATCAATGGAAAGTCATGCCATTTGGTTTGACTAATGCACCTTCAGAGTTCCAAAAGCGTATGGAGGATATATTCAAACCTTTAAATTTTGTTCTTGTCTATATTGATGATTTACTTATTTTTAGCCGAGACGTTAATGAACAAAAAAAACATCTTGATGAATTCCATTCTTTTGTTTTTAAGCATGGTTTGGTACTCTCCAAGTCACCAGACAAATTTGTAATATGCCAAACTAATATTGAGTATCTAGGAATGTATATATCCAAAGGAACTATCCATCTGCAACCTCATCTATTAAAAACTCTACTTCAATTTCCTGATTTTCTGCCTGACATAAAGAAACTTGAACGTTTTCTTGGGTGTTTAAACTATATCAGACAGTTTTATGAACACTAGGCTAAAGACACAAAAGTAATCCAACAATGTCTTAAGCCAGGATCCAACTGGGATATTTCAACGACCACAACTGTCAGAAGAATCAAGCAGAAGATTCAAAATCTTCCACCTCTACAGTTGTCTAACATGAATCTTCCTTTTATTCTGGAAACTGATGCTTCTAATGACTTCTGGGCAACAGTTTTACTTCAGAAACACTCTCACAGAGATGAAGTATGTTCTTATGCATCAGGCACATTCAATCCTACTGAATCAAAATATCCATCTTCTCACAAAGAGATCTTGGCGGTTAAAAAGGGAATCAAAAGATTCAGATTGTTCCTGAAAAGTGTTAAATTTACAATCAAAACAGACCTCAAGCATATGAAAGGTATGTTTCATAACCACTGGTTGCATGAACAAGGAAATTCCCGAGTTCTCAGATGGGCTTTATGGTTAGATGGTTTTGATTTTGACATCATCTACAAATCTGGGGCTGAGAATTATTTGGTAGATATGCTTTCTAGAGAAGGAGCCTGTAAAGATTTAAAAATGCTTTCTTATCAAGGATCAAGCTCCAACACCTCTTCTTCCACCTACCCCATTATTGTATGTTCAAAAATTTCAGTTCAGCTATGTTGGGGATGTTTTTCACAACTTCTACACACCCTGACACCAGAACTCCAACATAACATTCTTCATAGATGGGCCAATTCTTGGGCTGGAAGAACTATCTATAACTATACTTGGCAAAGGGTTAACAATGATAGGATTCTCTTTGGGCATACTCATCCACCTCACCAACTCATACGCTATGCCTATATATTTGATCCTGATCTACTATGGATAGATTATTTTGCAGTCCATCAATTTGCTAAGTCCTACAGAACTATAAGTATCATCATGTATTGCGAAGATATCCAGAGTCCATTCAGATTGTGGAGCCCCTGGTTCAATTTAATTCTTTATCAATATATACCAAGAGTTTCTTCCCTAAGGCATGCTACTCCTCAACTATTGTTATCAGTTCTGCAGACCGAAATGGCAGAAGCAACCTTAAATTATGATACACTTCACTTCAATCTTTTGTATAAACGTGTTTTTTATAATTGGGGTTTTACAAGTGATCACTAGTTGGTTTTCTTTCCGTCATATGATTTCTATGGAGAAGTTTATCTACCAGCTCATCTCCAATATGCCTTCATGCAACACTCACCATTCTCCACCTATTTACGAGAACATGAACCCATTTGGATGCATGATTTGGTTCCAGGCATTGTACCACCCATACCTGATGATGCTAATGACATCTATGACAACGATGATGAAGTCTATTCTCCACTAAGGCATCATAATTATGATTTTGACCGGAGTTTATACTTCACATGGATTCATCACTTACTTTGTAAAAAGCATCTTACTTTCGGTATTTGTACTTTGTCTTTTAGCTCCTTCCCCGTGAAGGAATATTGTCGTTTCTACTTTTATCTTTGTACGAGGCTTTAGTGGGTTCCCTCCTAAAAAGAATCTCCACACTATAGATTTAATTTGATGATTATTGTATGCCGCTTTTGTGGATTCACGCGACCAAATCTCCACTTCATGTCTAGTCCATGTTGGACCTGTGTCTGGGAAAAACTCTATATATACAGAGTTATTTCCTCTTTGTAAGCATCGGGTTTTAGAGCGAGTTTCTAATATAAAGAAAAAGTGTGTTTTTTTTTATCTCGGGTTCTCTTTTCTAAGGTTTTAGAGCGAGTTTCTAATATAAAGAAAAAGTGTGTTTTTTTATCTGGGGTTCTCTTTTGTAAATGGTATCAGAGCCAGGTTTCAAATTGTACTCTATTATCAGGGTTGTGCGAATTGTACTCTATTCTTGTTTTGTGTTCCCAATTTTCCGAGAGGGTAGTGTTGAGAGATTCACCAACTAAGGGCGAAAGCTAGAGGATCGACAACTCGTGTAAGTCCCACTGAAGGCGTAGAAGCTGTTTAGGGGGTTTGGAGCAACAGATCAAGTTCTGCAAACTCGTTGCAGTTTACCAGGTGTATTCAATTTTCATTATCTCTTAAAGTTATAATGGATCCCAATACAAGTTATGATTTCAGTTCCGCATTATCTACTTCTGCTCAATCTAGAAGAGATGCTCATAATAAACGATGGTTGTGGTTGAATTATCTAGTCAACAAAACAACAAATGAACCATTGTATAATTCCCGCATCATATCTCAAGAATTTGACCCTCAACCAAACTGGTTTCTACCAGAGATAGATGTAGAAAAAATTTACGATCTTCCCATGTTCTGATTTCGTGCTGCAAGTTTGTTTCACTTTACATCTGTGAATATCCTGATCTCTCTTTCCCAAAGTGTTTATCAAATTCCTTTGATTAAAAGAGATGACATTGAATGGGGAATAGAAAATGGATATAATTATATCCATATTGGTCTTATTCAGTTCGACATTAATCCGTTGGTGCGACCTGGTCTAAATACATCCTGTCTGACCTGTGTCCTCGATAACCAAATGAACGATTTCAATGATGCATTAATTGGCGGATTCCAAAGTCCATTAAACAATGGACCAACTTGGTCCTCGATTGTCCCCAGATATCAATTCTCTCTGTCTGACCCCTATATAAATGAGTTGCTCCAAGCGTTCATCCAGTTTCATGGTTTCAATGTAGCTGATCAAGCCCATATTGACCAGTTACATACAACTATCTGTTTATGCTTTGTTTCCATCACCATGCCTACCATAAATCCCAAGTTAACCAAGCGAGCATTAAAAGAAGGTGTTGTAGTCGGTCCCGACAATACTACACCACTTCAGTTGGGATTCAGCCACTGTCCCAGAAATATCCACAGTTGGCCATGATAAATCCCACACACTTAAGAGTAACACCAAATCCTGATGGAAGCAGTAGTCTGCGGTTCACAAACCCGCAACTATTACAACAACTCCGTCGTAGTCAGTCCTCAAAATCACCTATCCATACACCATTTCCAGTTGCTAGTACACAGTCTGTACATCATTCCCCTATACATAAACCACAGTCTTCCACTTCTAGTAGTTCTTGTGATTTTTGTATCAAACCTTCTACTTCTAAATACCAAGTTCTGCCAAATCCAGGGTCACCTACCCACAGAGGCCAACATGCAAATTGCACAGTTTGTAAACAACTTCTTGAAGTAGTTCCTGAACTCAAATTGTTTTCTAGAGAGCCAACATCCTTTGCATTACTTCCATAGAAGTCCCTTGGACCTAGTAACAATACTCCATATTTCTCTAATGGAACACTACAAGAAGATCTCCAATTCATCCATTTGCGTCATCCTACTGCAGCAGAACCTTCTGAGCAAATCAAACTTCAAAATTATATCAATTACCAGTCATTTTGTTTGACCCAGAACCTTGATGAAGTAGCCAAGGATGTTTTTACCTTGACTGAGCATAGTAAGAAGCCCCACCATTCTGTAGAAACACTTAAAGAAGGCCAAGAGGCCTTAACAACCAGGCTTGATGAAATAACTGGACAACTCTCCACTATTCATCTTGTTATCTCTCGATTCCAAACTGTTGTACCCAAACCAGTTTCTCCACCAAAGAATGTGCAATCTAGACCCGCTCCGTGACCACTACTGTACAATGCAAACCATGTTGTACAAAATAGCAGATCATCAGAATATTGCCTACTTAAGGCACTATATTTCTTCAATGCTAGGAAAAGTTCCTGAATTAGTTAATAGATATTTGGCCATGAACAAGATCCAATTGGAATCCTTATCTTTTGCTGCTTTGCACCACCAGATACTTACTGCACTCCAACAAGAATGTATCACTTACTGAACAAAGAAAAATATGAAAAAGCACTTCAATTTTAATCCATCTATCTGTGATACTTTCAGAGAAACATATAATTATGGATGTTTCCAAGGAATTCCAAAGAAGCACTCAAAGAAAAAAGACTGCCATTGTTCCAAACCTGATAAGTTTGCAAAGAGAAGATCTTATAATTGGAACAAACCAGACAAAAGGCCATATGAAAGACATCATGGCAGGTCTCCTAAGAAGAAAGATAAATATGTCTTTAGGAGAAGAAAATTTCCAAGAAAAACCACAGCTTGCTATATTTGCAACAACAAGGATCATTGGGACAACAAATGTCTCAATAAAGAAAATAGAGCTCATGTAAAGATAGCAGAAATAATTTCTACTAATCAAAATCTTGTTGATTGGGATCTAACAGATTCTTCCTGTTCAGACAATGAACAATTTTTTGTGTACGGTTTTGACTCAGACGCATATATTATTGATGAGTTACAGTTCAAGAATTTGAATATTCATTCTACTTCTGATAATGAATGTTCACATTTGAGTCATTGTTTCATGTTCTCTTCTCATGGTTCCATACAACAACAGATTCATGATATTCAAAAACAAAAGGCTAATCTAGCACCTGGCACCTTCCTTCTGAAAAATAGGATCCAATCAAAGATTGATGATCTAGTTAGACAATTGACTCCCATTCAGAGTATACAGTTTACAGATGAAGAGAATGAAATCCCTCATGAAGAATGGTCCAAACCAGAATATGCTAGTATTTTGTCTCAACCAACCAGACAGACTGAAGCTGACATCCTAATTGAAATCCGACAAGTTGAAAATGATCTCCACCTTAAAATATCTCAGATGCAAACCCTGGCCAGCCAGATGCAAGCATCTATAGTAGAATTGGATCATCTAAACTCCCAATTTACTTCTCTCACTATTGCCCGAGCAGAATCAAATAAAAAAGAAATTGTTCCTAAACTGCTTCCACCTGAAGAAACTAAGAATTCTTCTCTCCCTGCTCTTGACATAAGCCTCATTGGGGACCACATGGTCATAAATATTGGCATTAAAGTTTCTTGTTACAAAACCTATTCTCTAGATGCCCAAGTTGATACAGGAGCCATGAGTAGTTGTTACAAATACAAGGCCATCCCATCCTATTACTGACAACCAACTCAAATCCAGTTTCGAGCAGTCAATAAAGAATTTATCTCCATTCAACACTTCTCTCCTGATTTTCCACTTCTCCTAGATGGTATAGTAACATATGTTACTTTGTATAGTTTGGAAACAGGTGCTGATATTCTTTTAGGGAAAGATTTTTTCAAAAGACACATGCATCTAATCATAAATATTGATTCTTTATGTTTAACAGTAGATCAACAACAAGTTAAGCTTCCTATGAAAACCCGCTATGTTATACGTATCTCTCTTGATACTCCAGATACTATTGAAGAAACTCTCCAAGATCTGACAAAGATTCAGAAGATTGTCAGACATGTTGATATCCATGGACAAGAAATTCTCAAAGACATTGTCCAGAAACTAAAAGAGGAATGCACATCAGAATTTCCTGATGCATTCTGGACAAGAGAGAAGTATTTTGTTTCTCTCCCCTACAAGGAAGGGTTTAAGGACACTCCATAGAAGACATATACCAATAACACGAGTCCTTCATAGAAAGCTCTGTGTCAAGAAGAAATCCAACATCTACTTGGCAGACATCTTATTGAATCCTGCATGAGTCCATGGGTTTGTCTGAAATTTTATGTCAAGAAGCATTCTGAACAAAAGTGAGGTAACAAAAGACTAGTTATTAACTATAAGGCACTTAATAGTGCCTTGTTACCTCTGAGATATCCATTGACACATAAAGAGATTTTATTTAGCAAACTTGCCCATGCAAATGTTTTTAGCAAGTTCGACCTCAAGAGTGGTTTCTGGCAACTAGGAATTTCTCCTGAAGACAGGTACAAGACTACTTTTGTGGTTCCGCAGGGGCAATATCAATGGATAGTCATGCCATTCGGTTTGACTAATGCACCTTTAGAGTTCCAAAAGTGTATGTAGGATATATTCAAACCTTTAAATTTTGTTCTTGTCTATATTGATGGTTTACTTATTTTTAGCCGAGACGTTAATGAACACAAAAAACATCTTGATGAATTCCATTCTTTTGTTTTTAAGCATGGTTTGGTACTCTCCAAGTCACCAGACAAATTTGTAATATGCCAAACTAATATTGAATATCTAGGACTGTATATATCCAAAGGAGCTATCCAACTGCAACCTCATGTATTAAAAGCTCTACTTTAGTTTCCTGATTTTTTGCGTGACATAAAGCAAGTTCAACGTTTTCCTGGGTGTTTGAACTATATCAGACAGTTTTATGAACACCAGGCTAAAGACACAAAATTACTCCAACAACGTCTTAAACCAGGATCCAACTGGGATATTTCAATGACCACAGCTGTCAGAAGAATCAAGGAGAAGATTCAAAATCTTCCACTTCTGCAGTTGCCTAACATGAATCTTCCTTTTATTCTGGAAACAGATGCTTCTAATGACTTCTGGGCAGCAGTTTTACTTCAGAAACACTCTCACATAGATGAAGTATGTGCTTATGCATCAGGCACATTCAATCCTACTGAATCAAAATATCCATCTTCTCACAAAGAGATCTTGGCGGTTAAAAAGGGAATCAAAAGATTCAAATTGTTCCTGAAAAGTGTCAGATTTACAGTCAAAATAGACCTCAAGCACATTAAAGGTATGTTGCATAACCACCGGTTGCTTGAACAATGAAATTCCCGAGTTCTCAGATGGGCTTTATGGTTAGATGGTTTTGATTTTGACATCATCTACAAATCTGGGGCTGAGAATTATTTGGAAGATATGCTTTCTAGAGGAGCCTGCAAAGATTTAAAAATGTTTTCTTATCAAGGATCAAGCTCCAACACCTCTTCTTGCACCTACCCCATTATTGTATGTTCAAATTTTTCAGTTCAGATATGTTGGGGATGTTTTTCACAACTTCTACACACCCTGACACCATAACTCCAGCAGAACATTCTTCATAGATGGGCCAATTCTTGGGCTGGAAGAACTATCTATAACTATACTTGGCAAAGGGTTAACAATGATAGGATTCTCTTTGGACATACTCATCCACCTCACCAGCTTATAGACTATGCCTATATATTTGATCTTGATCTACGATGGATAGATTATTTTGCAGTCCATCAGTTTGCTAAGTCCTACAGAACTATAAGTATCATCATGTATTGCGAAGATATCCAGAGTCCATTCAGACTGTGGAGCCCCTGGTTCAATTTACTTCTTCAGCAATATATACCAAGAGTTTCTGCCCTGAGGCATGCTACTCCTCAGCTATTGTTATTAGTTTTGCATACCGAAATGGCAGAAGCAGCCTTAAATTATGATACACTTCACTTCAATCTTTTGTATAAACTTGTTTTTTATAATTGGGGTTTTACAAGTGATCACTAGTTGGCTTTCTTTCCGTCATATGATTTCTACGAAGAAGTTTATCTACCAACTCATCTCCAAGATGCCTTCATGAAACACTCACCATTCTCTGCCTGTTTCTGAGAACATGAACCCATTTGGATGCATGAGTTGGTTCCAGGCATTGTACCACCCATACCTGATGATGCTAATGACATCTATGACAACGATGATGAAGTCTATTCTCCGCTAAGCCATGATAATTATGATTCTAACCAGAGTTGATACTTCACATGGCCTTCACATGGCTTGGTCACTTACTTTGTAAAAAACATCTTACTTTCGGTATTTGTACTTTGTCTTTTAGCTCCTTCCTCGTGAAGGAATATTGTCATTTCTACTTTTATCTTTGTACGAGGCTTTAGTGGGTTCCCTCCTAAAAATAATCTCCACACTGTAGATTTAATTTGATGATTATTGTATGCCGCTTTCGTGGATTTGGGCGATCGAATCTCCACTTTGTGTGTAGTCCATGTCGGACATGTGTCTGGGAAAAAATCTATATATACAGAGTTATTTCCTCTTTGTAAGCATCGAGTTTTAGAGCGAGTTTCTAATATAAAGAAAAATTGTGTTTTTTATCTCGGGTTCTCTTTTCTAAGGTTTTAGAGCGAGTTTCTAATATAAATAAAAAGTGAAACATACCCCAAAAAACATCGTTTATGGCCTCAAAACGGCTTCAGAAGTTCAGGACCCGAAAAAATTGCTAAAAATAGTAAATTATCAAAATTGCTAGAAAGATGTTTTGAGCCAGATGGAAAAGGTGGGTGACCACCGATATCCACCTGGATCAATCCTCCATCCTTAGGAAGAAATGGTCTCCATTGCGTTGAGTTCCCCCATCAGATGAGGAAATTTCTGCTAAATTTGGCCCCGGGTGAGCCACTGCCTTGGTGCAGGAGCTGCCCTACTTTGACGACTCGATAAAGTTGGATCCTTTGTTGTCGAGTTCCCTTGATCTACGTGTCCACAATTTGATCACTGGATTCTTGTTGTATGCAGTCGGGGTTGAGCTCTATTGGTGTCAGTTGTTCTGCTACGTGTGAGGTGTCCAATAATGGTGGGAAATAAGGTCGAAGGAGGTTCACATTGAACACTGGGTGCAGGCCAAGGAAAGGAGGAATGTTGAGTGCAAAAGCATTATCCCCCACCACCTTGGTGATGGTGTATATCCCATAACGGAGTGGGCGAAGCTCCTGATGGGGTCTTGTAAGGCATTCTTTTTGCAAGTGCAAAAACTTTTTCACCCACCTGAAACTTATGTGGAACCCGATGTTGATCATGGCGCTGCTTGTACTTGTCATTGGACTTCTGTAGGATATCCTGAACCTGTTGGTGGATGTGCTGGATCCTGTCAATGAACCGGGTGGCTTTGTCAGCTTCAGTTGGAGCAAGAGAGGATTTAGTCGAGGTGACCGCAAGGGGCAGTGCAACATCTATGGGACCCAATGGTTGGAATCCCAACCAAACCTGAAAGGGGTTGCGACTAGTTGAGCTATGCAGGGCTCGGTTGTAGCTATGCTGGACATAGGGAAGACTCTCATCCCATGTGCGAGGGTGCTTGGAATTATACATGCGAAGGATATACACGATCATTCGATTTATGACCTCAGTTTGGCCATCTGTTTGGGGGCGGAAGGTTGTTCATTTGGTGAGCTTGGTGTCCAGCAGTGACCAGAGGCTTGACCAGAATATGCTGACAAATCGACTATCCCGATCTGAGACAGTGGTTTGTGGGATTCCAAAATGTACCTATATTTGTTCAAAGAAGAGCTTGGCAGTGGATTCTATTGTGATGCTCTTCTTGCAAGCAACCATAATCGCCATCTTAGAAAAGCGATCGATAACCACAAAACACAGTTATTTCCCCGCTTGGTGGACGGGAGGCCCGACATGTAGTCCACTGAGATGGATTCCCATTTTCTATCAGGAGTAGGAAGAGGGGTGTACAGGCCCTGCTTCTTAGTGGTTGGTTTGGCAATAGTGAAGGCAGTGCAAGACCTGATATACTTGCTGACCTCCTGTCGAAGTTTTGGCCATTAGAAATGTTTTTGTAGCATCACCACTATCTTTTCAATGCCTAAGTGTCCTTCCACCTGGCTGTAGTGGGCTTCCCAGATCATCTTCGCTTGCTCACTTTATGGAACACATATATGGACCAGATGACACAACAACCCATCTTGAAGATGGAAATTATCAACAACTGCCTTTGCACCCAACATTTGGTAGGTGGTTGCGAAGTCTGGGTCTGTCTCATAGAGTTGGGGCCATCCAGAGGTCTCATGGCTACAGGATTCTAGCACTGTGGTGAGTTTCGTGACCGGTGGTCTGCGGAGGCAATCAACGAAGCGGTTGGTGCTTCCTGTTTTATACTTGATGTTGAGGTGGAATTTCTGCATGTATGTGGACCACTTTTGATGGCAATCATTCTGCAATTTTCCTTGTGTCTGCATGAACTACAGTGGCTTATGATTAGTGTGGATAATTGTCTCCCTCCCAAGAATGTAATGTCTCCACTGGCGGAAGGCTTGCACAATGGAGTACATTTCTTTGTCGTAAGTAGGGTACTTACGGACAACATCTGATAGTGTCGCACTATGATAGGCCACAGGGTGTCCGTGCTACGTGAGAACGATACCCACAACATAGTCTGAAGCATCAGTCTCAATCTTAAAGGGCTCCTGCAGGTATGGTAGTGAAAGTATTGGGGCTGAGCACAAGCGTTGCTTCAAATAATCAAACACTTGTTGTTGGGGCTAGCCCCACGCAAATTTCTCCTTACCACCACCCCTGGTTATTTGGCTGAGGGCCCATGCAGTATGGGAGAATCCTAACACAAACCTACGGTAGAAATTGGCAAGGCCCAAGAAGATCTAAAGCTCAGTGAGTGTGGTTGGGGCTGGCTAGTCATGGATGACTTGGATCTTGGCTGGATCCACATGTACGCCATGTTCATCAATGATGTAGCCTAGGTAATGGACCCTGTCCATGTCGAAGGAGCATTTTTCCAAGTTGGCGTATAGCTTGTGCCGCCACAAGGTGTGCAGAACCTGCTAAATATGATGCAAGTGTTCGACCCAAGTCTTGCTGTAAATGAGAATGTCATCAAGATACACCACTACAAAAGTATTGGTGAATGGTCGCAGGATATCGTCCATCATCCTCATGAAAGTGGCTGGAGCGTTTGTCAGACCAAAGGGCATGTCCAACCATTCAAAAAGGCCTTCATTTGACTTGAAGGTGGTCTTCCATACATCTGTTTGTTCTATCAGGACCTGGTGGTAGCCAAACTTCAGATCAATCTTACTGAAGTATTTCCTCCCCATGAGTTGATCAAGGAGGTCATCGATTTGGGGAATCGGGTACCGGTTTCTGACTGTGATTTTATTCAGAGCTCGATAATCAATGCAAAGTTGTCAGGTTCCATATTTCTTCTGTACCAGCACGATTGGGCTCCCACAAGGTGATGATATAGGATGGATGTGCCCCTTCTAGAGAAATTCTTGGATCTGTCGCTTGATCTCCTCATTCTCTAACATAGAGCGGTGATAGACTAGCCCATTGGGAAGCGGTGCGCCAGGGGTTAGATCGATGGGGTGCTTGACCTGGCAGTGTAGAGGTACCTCGGTAGGTGAGGAGAATATATCCGAGTATTCTTCCATGACCTTATATACTTGCTTCTGCTGTGTGGAGAGGTCGGCCGTAGAGACCCTGGATGTGGCTGTGATTTTTCTCTCATTCTGAGTGTGAATCACGATGAAGACAAACTTCCCCTTCTGAGAGATGACCTTCCTGCATTTCTTAGCAAAGATCAAGGAAAGAGCACTAGGTGGGATATCCTCGGGTATCCTGTACAATTTCTTGTTCAAAGTAATAATAACATTACGAGGCCTAGAATCATATACAACATGAGGTTTCTATAAACAAGGTTGGCCCAAAAGAACATCACAAACTTCAAGAGAAGAAACATCACATGATACCTCATCTTTGAAGGGCTTGATGTCGTATGACAATCGACACTATTGGCTGACGCGGAGATCGCTTCCTTGGCGGAGCCATCCAATGGTGTAGGGTTGTGGGTGTGGCATTTTCGGTAGGGCCAACCGCTTGACAACCTCTGCTGAGATGAGGTTCTTTTGGCTACCACTATCAACGATGAAGTGCAGTGGGGTTCCTTTTACCCACATCTGTGAATGGAAGAGGCACTCTCCTTCTTCTGGCTCGTTTGGTTCACCATGCTGGAGCTTGGTGGTAGCAACAGTGGCACTAGGTTCCGCATCAATGATCCGTCTTCCCCTTTCTGGTTCTGACTCAGAGTCAGAACTCACATTTGATTCAGAGGATTTCACTTCGGCCACCAGCATCTTCTTTGAGCGACAGTCAGCAGTGTTATGCCAAGGGCTCTTATGGAAGTCGCACCATTTCCTGGTATCTTTCTTTGTCTTTTCGGTGTCCTTCTTTGCTTGTGTCTTGGACTGGTTGTCCTGATTCTGTCCATATTTTCTCTGTCCTTTGTTCTGTGGGTTGGGGCCACCCTTTCCTGGCTTTTGTTGTGAGGGGTTCCCCAGCCCAAATTGTCGCGTCTTTTGTTTGAGCTTCTGCTCAATTTTGACGGCATATCGGTAAGCCACGCCCAAGGATGAGATGTACATAAATTCCATTTTGGTCTGGATGTATCTATGCAGAGCACCACGATACTTGAGCATTAGATGTCTCTCCAAATCTTTGATACCCAGCTTGGTGCGCAAGGTATGGAAGATATTTGTGAAATCTGGCACTGCTTGGTCTCTTTCTTACCGCAGTGTGGTCCATTTGGTATACAAATCGTCATAACTTCTGATAGGGTAGTATTGTTCCTTAATAACATCCCTAAAGGATTCCCAGGTGGTTGTGACTGTAAATAATGAGGGTTCCTCTGTTTCCTTTTGGTCACAGAAAGTTTCCCACCAATATTTGACATGGGGAACGACTTTGAGGAGCGCAAAAGTAATATTTTTTCTATTCGAAAAGTTATGGACATAGAAATACCCTTCTAGTAGATTCAACCACTTGTCTACATCATCTGCGTCTATCTGACCTTCAAATATAGGAATATCGAAGTTTATTTGTACCTTGAAGGGGGCGGTGCCTCCGCTCGAAGAAGATGTGTCACCTGTTGGTAGTTGCCAAAGGATTTGCGTGAAATTATCTATCACCTCGTTCCTCTGTTGTGTGAGGGATTCCTCAATAAACAGTTTGAAAGGATCTCATGTCCCGTCATCTTTCTTTTCTCCTTCCATGAGAGGTCGCTTGGGTGTGCAAGAGCTTTTGTCCTCAAGAGAAACAAGCTCGAGACACAAATCTTTGTACTCCGACTTCGTTGGGGACATGCATTAAGATGACAAGGAGTAGACCGATCTAATACCACTGATATGGATTTTATGAGAAGAACGAAATGAATACAGATTATTGCCAGATGCTTAACACAGGATAACAGAGAAACAATAAAACAAATTTTCTATTCAATAAGGAAATAAGTTGAAACTGTAAAACGCAGCGGAAAACAAGCTTGCATGAATGGTGGATGCTTATCTCTAAGAAGAGATGTGACGGCTATGCTCATTTTCCAAAAGATGATTAGAAGGAGGCTCTCACGGCCTTTTTACAATAAACAAGAGTTTCAAAAACCCTAAACATCCAAAAACCTAACCCTAGGAGATGAAGCACAAAATTCATGTGGGCCCTGTTTGGGTAAGTCAGTACATCAACTTCCTGGGGTCGTAACTTTTGTATACGATCTCCGTTTTAGGTGTATGATAGCCCATTGGAAATATCTATCCAAGGACTACAACAGTTGCACAAAATTTCATGATGAAATTTTGCAACCACAACATACCCCAAAAAACGTCGTTTAGGGCCTCAAAACGGCTCCGAAAGTTCAGGACCCAAAAAACTGCTAAAAATAGTAAATTATCAAAATTACTCGAAAGTTGTTTTGAGCCAGATGGAAAAGGTGGGTGGACACCGATATCCACCTGGATCAGTAGTCCATTCCACGTTGGAATGGGAATAAATTCACTACTATGGAGGGACCGAGGGAGAAATAGAAGCCTAAATTAGCGGACGCGTGGGAAGCAGCTTGAAGTATAGGTGGTATCCATGTAGAAAATGACTCGTGACAGTGTGTCACATGCCATCCATAAGACATCACGCTGGTAGATGACCTGGGGAGAATTTCACTGCGAAAGTAAGGCTGGAGCCCCGAAGAACTGGAGTCCCAAATTCCTGAATTAGTTAATCATAATATTATATTAATACGAGGTTAATATGCGTATATTCTTGTAGATTAATTTGTTAGCACTGCAAAAAAAACCTAACAAGGATGTCAATCCTACTACGTTTTTTTATAGTTTTTATACTCTTGTTTAATTTTTTTCCTGGAGCGTGTATAGTTCAAATATGGGACTTCAAATTTTTTTGTCGTAATGACTTGAAGCAATAAAAAAGGATAGTAGTAGTTTTTTTTTTTTTTTAAATAAAGGTTCCTAGAAAAAAAGACCAGGAATCACACAAATCAAACATTCAAATTTAATAAACACAATTTCTTGACATCCAACATAGTTGAACGAAAACATTTTTGAGAACAAAAAAATAAAAGAAGATGATCGATATGCATAAAGAGAACTAATTTAGCATTCTGAAAGCAGCCCACGAGGCATTGTCGAAATTGTTCTCGAAGTAGTTTTCTTTGAAATTTATCAAAAAATAATAATGTCTGTTACATATTTCTAGAAATTTAAATGTGTTTTTCATATAGAATGGGATTGGGGCTCCCGCAAACCATAAAAGAAATAAGTGCAAGAGATAGGACCATAGAAAGAAGAAGTGGGCGACGATAGAGAGGAAGACCTGAAAAGAATAAATTGGAAGTTATCAATCTTTGGTTAGAGATTTCTATTTAAAGAGGTGGAATAACCGGATTGATAAAGAAAGCAAGATGTGATCAGTATAGACTTACTATGATGGTATCTATTTCTCCCTTTTCTATTTGCTTTCTGATGTCTTTTTATTGCTGTCATCGACGACCACTAGAATCGTTACAACCAGCTGTTTCCCTTTGTTGGTGAGCTTGTCGATTCTCCTTTGGAGCCATTCTTCAATGTAGCTTCTCATGGGGGCCACATTGATTTCATTCCGGATTTTTATGTTAAAAAGCTCATGTTCTATTTTCCTTAGATCGATAGAAATACTATGTAGAGCCTGTTCAATTTCTTCATTGTGTGCCGAATAGTCCACTAGCCAGTTCTCCATGTCATCTTGACCATATTCAAGGATGTTGTAAAACGTTTTTAAGGACAACCCCTTTAAAATATCAATTTGTTCATTGAAGGCTTGCTTGGTTAAGGACAAGGAGTTGAGGATTAAGTTTGGGTCTTGAACCTCTTTGGTACTTCTGGCTAAGTCTATTTTGGCCAGGTTTCTGAATAACTCTTCTTTTTCTGATATGGCTTGTTCACATGATTCGACAATGAGATGTAGGTTCTTAACTTTCTCTTTCCAGCATGATTTTAATTGTTTGATCCGGTTTGGGGAGGGGAGATATTATTGTATTCTTCTTAGATCTGAGATGTTGATGACATGGTTTCCAAAAGGGATCACCATCTCTAGATAGAAACGTTCTTCATTTTTTAAATCCGCCTGCAAATGTTTGTACAAAGCATGTGCCCTTGTTTGAAATGAATCTATATTTTGTGATGTTTCCCAGGATTCAATAATTAGCTCCATTCTTTTCTTGATATTCTTCTTCACATAGCCTCTAGAGGATGTGAGGAGGTTGGAGGATCCTTTTAACTTGGCTGCAGGGGTGTCAGGCATGGTTTTTTCTAAAGGACTGGAAAACAATGGGGTAGGAATCAAAGCCTCCTCCAATTCCTTGATTCAGTCGTTTAGTGTGGCATTCTCTGCTTCAATTCCTCCAATGGAATCATCAAGAGCATCTATGGTTTCTCGGGGAAATTGAGATATTTGGGATGACTTCATGTTCCTAAGGTTAATCTCTGAACGATATTTCCCTTTCTTATTTGTTACATCTCTCTTTTCAATAATTAAATTTTTAGATTGACTGTAAAAAACAATGCTCTGGAATACGAAGGATTCATCTTCGTAAAAAATGTCAGTCTCAACTATTTCCATTGTGGAACTATGGTGCATCGAGTCCATGGACCGATCAACTTTGCATAAAACATCATCCATTATATTCTCAAGTTGGATGTTCTCACTTTCAGTTTCGGGCTCTTCCGCCTGCCCTACAACGTTTTTTCTCTTCTTCGTCACGTGAAGCTTGTGAGAACTATCAATTTTTCTGCGAGGAGGGTTCTTATCTCCTCCTCCGTTTGAAGAATTCTGGGTTTCTTTCTTACTGGGTGGGTCGTTGAAGAGATGCTCCGTGATTTTGTGCTCTTGGGAGTGCTGGCCAGGGAATGGACACTCTTCTCATCAGAGCCTTTTCCTTGTTGTATGTACAATTCAATTGTGCTTTGCAATGTCTCTACATCGCCATCGTCAGGAGTAAGAGTGTTGTCGTCATTGTTTCTGTCTTCGTTCAGGCGTGTATGGATAAAAGAGATGCTAAAGCCAACTGCTAGTAAATGTTCTATAAAAATTCCATTAGGGTCGAACCTTATTAGCCTTTCAACATATATTAGGTTCAAGTTGTTGAAATGTCCTGTGAATTCGTCAATCTTGTTGACGTTCCTGAACACGAAGTCCCTAACTTTCCAAGGAAGAAGAATGGAATGTTTTTTTCTCTTTCCATGGAAAAAATGCAACCAGTAACAAACATCTTGTCCGTGATGTGACATGGAAGGAAAGAAAGATTTTCCTTGGAGCCAAAAATCATTATTACCCTGCAATTTTCCATTTGTTCAAGTGTCCCCTTCCTGTCCAAAAACTTGGTTTCCTGGCCAGACATATGGGGAGCATCATTTCTTAACAATAAATCTTTGAAAACCGAGACAAAGTCATTAAAAACCTCATAAAAACAATGGGAGGCCTTGTGCCTCCACAAGGCCTGGTACCAGAATGTCACTGGGTCAAACTCATAGTTTATCTTCTTGGACAAAGACAGTTTTGGAAATGAACAACAATGCGCTATCATGAAAACCAAGTAGGATGACATATACAATTTATTATCTTCTTTGAATTGTGACAATTGGGAATAGATTTCAATGGAAATTAGCTTCCCCCAATAAAAAATGGATTGTTCCTTGACTGTGAAATACAAAATATAAAGAACCATGCGGCAAATGCTTGTCATGGATTCCTGTCTCATTATTCTTGTAAACAACCAAGTGATTTCCTGGAATGGATTTCTAAAGGAACTGACCTACAACTTTGTGATATCTTCAGGAACTATTGTCAGGTCTTCCAGGAACTCGGGCAAGAGGCCCATCCTGTTATAAATTTTTTCTAGGAACTACTTGCAATCTTGTCCTCTGAAGGTCAATGTTGGCTACAACAATGTTAACATCTTGCGGAAGACCTGACGTGACAAAGAAATAGGAGAATGGTCGCACAGTGGAATATTTCTTTGGCTTGAAATATATTTTTCGGTGCACCAAGAGACCACCTCCTTACAGTCAAAAACTTTAGGGAAGCAACCTGCACGAGCGGCTCCAGAGTTCCAAATCACTTTGTTTTAGGTGGAACAGGATGAATAGTAAGAGTACGCCCTGGACCACTGGAAGTTCTAGTCCTCACGCCCGAAGATATTCACTGTATCTCCACAAAAATGCTGCCATAAGTTTACGAGAATGTTCGTTTTCTCCAGAGGATGTTTGAAATCAAGAGTTGGAAGGGATAATATAACCCTCCACAAATCTTGGTCCAATGCATGTGAATGGGAGATCTCCTCGAGCCTTTTGCTCATTAATGAAAATCCTGACGGTTGTTGCATGATGTGTTGTTAGCATTAAAGACTAGTAATTGCATACTTAGAAGTGCGCAGATGGCAGGTACGACGAAGAGCAATTAAGGATTGGATATTTCGTGCACGTGCCAACGCAACGACCCGCGAAAGACATTCCATGTTGTTTCAGATGAACAATCAAAAGGGATAATATAACTCTCTGCAGATCTTGGTTGAATGCGTATTAATAGGAGATATCCTCGAGCGTTTCTCTCATTAATGACAATGTTGACAGTTCTTGCATGACAATCCGTTAGCATCAAATCTTACTAATTGCATATTTAGAAAGAAGTATAAAGGTCGCGGGGACGGGAAAGAGCAATTAAGTAATGGCTAATTATCGAAAGTGGTCGGTCGGGATTCAAAATAGGGTTACAAGGTATAACCATGAGAGTTGAGGGCCCAACATTCAAATTGTATGTCTAAGAAGTTTTGAGTGAAAAACGCATAACACAGAAGAGGGCATGATGGGATAGTTTAGAGGTCAATTTGTATATCACGAAACTCCGGGTATTGTTTGTAGGCCATGGAACATTGGAAGCGCAATCGTGATCATGCCTGTCCGGGAACCCGCAATCGAAAAAGTGGCTAAGTATGGAATAGGGAAATGGTAGGTCAAACTCGTTTTTGCTAATATATTGAAATTTTTAATAGATATCCCATTACCTGGCAAGATCTTTTCTGCATGTTTCTTGGAAAGTTGTGTAGAGATAGTCAATATGATTGTCTCGTCGAGCCTTTTTCTTATTAAATAAGGTCTGTACGGTTGTTGCATGATGAACTCTTAGCATTAAACCTTGGTCATTGCATACTTTGAAATAAGTGCGAAGGAGGCGGGCACATGAAACAGTGAATAAGAATTGGAGATTTTGTGAACCCGCCAACCCGAGGATCCACGAAAGAGATTCCATGAAATGGGAAAGTATGGAAAGCGGTCGAACGAGCTCCAAACTAGGGTGACAAGGATTCCTCAGGAGACGTGATGCCCCGACGGACAAATTGTATGTCTCGAAACTTTTGAGTGCAAAATGTGTAACACGGAAGAGGGGATGATGTGGGAGTCTGAAAATCAATTTGTATATCGTGGAAGTCTGGGAGATCTCCTTGAGCCTTTCGCTCATTAATGGAGTGAATAGAGTAGGTTTTATTTAAATCGAAGTGCTTGGCAGGTGAAAAAAAAACTTTTCGTGCATGTTTTACTATGGATCAAAGAGCATCTTAAATTCTTGTAGAAAGATGTTTAATTCATCTATCAATAGCTATACAGGAAAATGAGTCAATTTAAAAAAAAATACAAAAAAAAACAATATTATACATTGGAAAACGCCATACAAAAACCTCAAATATTTTATATTAAGATAAGTTGGGTTACAAAATATAATTGAGATTGTTTCCCAAAATAGTTGTCTTGAAATAGTTCAACACATATTCTCTGAAATTTGAATGTGTTTTCCATAATGACTGCGATTGTGGCTCCCGCGGATAAAAAAATAAAATATGTACAAGAATCAAGCCTGTAGACAGTCTTTTATAGATTTCAACTTGATCATCAAATGATTGCTTGGTTAAAAACAACAAGTTGAATATCAATTTCGGGTCTTGGACTTCATGGGTGCTACCAGCTAGATTATCCCAGCTTATTGAATAGTTTGTCTCTTCTAGATATGGCATGCCTACATTAAATTTTTATTCAACATTCCATACTTTTCTAAGTGTTAATTTCCATCTATCATCGAAAAATTGGGGTTTAAGGTGCCTTCTTTGTAATGTTCCTGGTCATCCACATCTGAGACAACTTAGAGATGTGATTCAGACCCAATTCAAAGACGTTATGTGATGTCAGCTTTGGAGGAAAAAAAATCTATTAGCCAACAGAAGTTGAGACAAAAAATTCAAGTGTCTTGTGACTGGTATTCTCCTTGTATTCAATCGTTTGTTTGGTTGAAAGGCCTGCCTGAAGATTTGTATGTCGAATTTATTTGTTTTATTACTGTAATTTGGAAGGGACGTTCAAGTCACCTGCAAAATGATCCTTTATTAAAGTATATAGCTTCTTCCAACAACACATATTTGGCAAGTGTATCAAATGTTGCAGATCGCACTAGAATATATCTTTTGTCATAGGAGTGGTAGACATCGTGGCTCACAAAATGGTCCGGAATATTCAGAAGTGACGCCAAATATTAGTCCATGCCCGAATATACTCAGAAGGAAATTATAAATTTGGATCCTCATGAAGGTGAGAAACTATATGAGTGGTTGAATCAACATTCTAAAATTACAGAACCTTCTATCTCAAAGTTGTAACAGACTTGACAGACAACCAACTTCTATATCAAAGTTTGTTGAATGACCTTTGGATGTAGTAACATACTCGACATACAATCAACTTTCGATCACCACTGGTACTAATGTCAAGTGTATCAAGTCATGACCCCAGGATCCAGGTAACTTCAACTTCAGGCATCCACACTGGCGGTGACTCCAGGCTCCAGATAACTTCAACTTTGGACATTGACACTGGTGGTGGCAATGGGAACAATGTCATTGACTGCAGGGCGGTAATGCGATAAACAAGCACGCCTGTCATTGTCAAAGCACTTAGACTGCAGGGTTGTCAGACCTGCAAAGAGAATCGACTTTAGTGTTTCTTTATCATGACAATTACAATCTTGATGTGAGTCCGTAAATCTTTGGAGGTTGGGTGTCTTGTGCGATGATGACCTCAACATTAGGTACATGTCAAACATTTATTATCTGACATTGCAGTGTTAATGCGATTTCCATAGTCGACAATGAGTCGATTGCATTCGCACAAGTAATATTAATTATGTAATTAATTAACATCCTTGAAGGAAATGAATCCCAAACAATGCCTGAAACTTTTTGAACAACCATGTGTTAAAAAAATACATTATTTTATATTTAAAAAAATAAGAAATTGTATTTTTTATGTCTAACATTAGGTTGCACACATAAACATTTTTAAGTTAACCAAAATCAATATATAGTCAACTCAGATCCCCGGAAGTGATCAAATTCCCTAGAGATAATTTATTTCCATCATGTTGGTTGGGATAGAAGGATCCACCACTAGGACAAAGAAATATGGTAGCAATAAAATCACCTGTGCAAATGCAAGATGGGGATGGAAACACTCAATGAACAGGAAGGCACTCTGTTCTTATCGACCTAAGATCCTGATGAACAACTCAAGAGACACTTGCAACGAGGCCATGCCGATTTATTTGAACTAACAAGTCAATACTTCAAGCATCGAGCAACTTCCATTTTTTTTCAAATATCATATCTATTGTAGCAGAAGAAATGAATTCTCCTTATTCAAAGCATGTGAAACAGTAGGAATATTGATATTCGGTGGAAATATATCTATAATATATACTGCATCAAGGTCTCTTCTAAAGAATGAAACAAAATCATTACATGAAGGTGGTAGTAAAAGGTGATCTTCAGAGACCAAATCATTACCTGAATATGTCAAACTTCTTGCAGAAGGTGGTAGTATAAAGTAATCTTTAGAAAGTTTTTCAAACTCCATAGTCCAAAATTCATTCCCATTAAATTTTCCCAGTTACTTGCCGATGCAGGCATCAGAAACTTTTAAGAGCCTCGTTCCCTGATTATATACCCACCTTCAACTACCAGGAGAATAATTTTGCAAAGAGCAACAAGCTCTTCGAACCAGATGCAATTATATGCATATGAATAGTGAAAAAAAGTGCAGTAGTGATAGAAAGTTGATCATATGTGGAGTATGTTACTACATCCATAGGTCGTTGAACAAACTTTGACAAAGAAGATGACTTTTTGTCAAGTCTGTTACCACACCCAGTAGTCACTCAACAAACTTTGACATAGAAACTTCTGTAATTTTAGGATGTTGATTCAACCACTCATACAATTTCTCACATTTGTGAGGATCCAAATTTATAATTTCCTTCTGATTATATTTGCGCATGGAGTAATATTTGGCATCACTTCCGAATATTCCAGACCATTTTGTAAGCCATAATATGTGTGGCTCCTCTGACGAAAGATAAATTCTTGTGTGGTCTGCAACATTTGATACACTTTCCAAATCTGTGTTGTTGGAAGAAGCTATATACTTCAACAAAGGAGAATTTTGCAGGTGATCCAGGGGATCAAATTTTGCTCAAAATTCAAAGTTCTCAAAATCTCTTCAAAATGAACAGGGGTGTAGGCCTCGTCCTCACAAACCCAATGCAACGCGAACGGGTTCAAATAGACACTATATGAGTGAGATATCACGTTCTGTTTTATTTGCCAAACATGCACAAATTTGTTGACTGTACAGTCCATACAGGCTGATGTGGCAGAGGATGATGTGGAATATACTGATTGGACAATCGACTGGCGAATTATGGTTGGACACATGGCATGATAGGTGGACGAATTGGGTGGTGCCACATGGCCCAAACATGGATTTCCATGTGGCACCATGCTGTTGGGTAAAATGTTTTGGGAGTTTGCGGGGGTCGAACCCCGGACCTCCCCCACCGGTCGACGCTTTGGCAGAGTATGGGCTACCATTAGCCCACAACATGTTTCTTAATATATATATATGTTGCCATATATATTTAAAGTCGCATAAGTGTATGGTTGGGCATGGTTCGGGCTGGGGCTAAGCAGTGCCTCCCATGTGACCACCAATGAAAACACTTGCGTGCGTTCAAATGGTCATGCGTCCGTTCGCCACTTGTCAAGTGCTCATGCCTTTTTTCAATGGATCCCTAATTTTGCGCTGGGATGTGGCCATATGGCCCTAAACCCGCTAACAGTACGACACTTTGACACCAATCATGGGAATATGCATGGGTGCTGGGTTTAGGCACGGGAAACACCCAGAAGCCAAGTTCCTCACACAAGAGGTGCGTTTTGGTGAACTAGAGACAACAAGCTTGAAGGGGAAAACTTCTAGGAAGCCTATCTTCTTCATTTTTTGGCCAAACCAGGTGCCAAAAATGTCCAGCTAGGGGTTTTTGGACGTTCTGGAGCCATTGGAGCCATCTATTTGGAATTTTGAGCACTGTAAAGCATTGATTTTAGCACTTTGAGAAAATAATATAAAAGATCCATTGGAAGCTGGACCAGGAGATGTAGCCCAAGATAGGGGTGAACTCCTTTATCATTTATTGTGTTATGTGTTTACTGTTCACTGTTATTTGCTGGTTATTATCTGCATCTTGAATGTGAAAGTTTCTCTAAATTATGTGTTTGCAAATTGATCCTTTTTCCTAAGCACACTTAATTCAAAACTTGTAAATATTTCAAAGAAATAAGCCTCTTCATTTTTAGATCAAGTTGGTATCAGAGCATAGGTTTTTGAAGCCTTGATTATTTGCAAGTGTTTGTTTTCTGATGCTCACAAGGTTGAAGCTCACAAGAGGAGAAGGTCAACTTGTAGAGCCAAGTTCTCAACTTCCAAGAAGAAGGACTATACAATAACCTCAAGCTTCAAGGAGGCATTCACCAAGTATGGCTCATGAAGAGGGTCATGAAAATATTCCTTCTGAAGATGAAGATCTCAGAAAGGCTTTCATGGATATGAGAGAAATTGTGAAAGTCTTGTTTGAAGAAAGGAATGCAAGGTTGCAAGGTGAAATCTCCAACCCTTCAAAGGACAAGGGAGATAGTGGTGATAAAACTCCAAAAGGAAATGGAGGGAATGGTGATACTCCACCTCCTTCACATCCATTTTCCACTTCTTCTACCATTTCACAACCACCTCCAAATTCTCCAAAGGGACATGGTAAAATTCCTCCACAAATTCCTTTTTTAAAGCTTGATATTAAATTTGAATTGCCAATGTACAATGGAGAGTTAAATGCTGAGAAATTAGATAACTGGATTTGTTAGATTGAAGTGTATTGTAGGATACAAAGGATTCAAGATGATGAAACTAAAATTCATCTTGCTTCTTTAAGATTGGATAGTGCAACACTCATTTGGTGGGAAGCCAAAACTCAAGAGGACATGAAGAAACATGGTAAAGTTTTATCCTCTTGGAATGATTTCATTGTTACAATTAAAAGGCAATTTTATCCATTAGCTTACATGTAGAAAGCTATTATGGATTGGAAAAATTTTAGACAAGCTAAAGGGAAAAATGTGAAAAGATTTACTCAAGAATTTAGGAGAAGAGCTTTGGTTTTGGGAGTAGATTTTCCTTCTCAAGAAACTTTACTCAAATACATTGGAGCTTTTCATAACTACTTGAGGCATACAATACTTATGTTTAATCCTTCAAATCTAGATGAAGTATGTGTGCAGGCTACTCTTTTAGAGGCAAGAGGAAGGAATGAACCTCAATATGGCAACGAGAAGTTTTTTAATGAAGACAAGGGAAAAATGAAGTTTGAAGGAAATGGAAATAAAAATGCTTCAGTTAAGAAAGAGAGGGAGAAACTCTCTTGTAAACATTGTTCAAAGGATGGCCATGATGAAGACCATTGTTGGAAACTTCATCCCGAAAAGAGGCCCAAAAAGTTCAACAACAAAGAGAAACCAAACATTGTTGCAACTTTAAAAAAAGATTTAGGATCTGATTCATAAGATCAAACAAAAATCACAGCCATGGGTTTACAAGGTAAGACTTCTATTGCAAGCACTAGTTCTTCAAATTCTATCATCAATGAAATTCAACATGAAAAAGAAAGGATAGAGATTTTCCACATAAGGGTTATTTCAAAACATACCAAGATAGATACTCTTTTTGATATGGGATCACAAGCAAACCTTATCTCTGAAGACATTGTCAAGAAACTAGATTTGTAAACTACTCCTCATCCTAAACCATACCCATTAGGTTGGATATGTGACAATGCCAAATTGCATGTGACAAAAAGGTGTAAACTCAAATTTTCCATCACTGCAAACTATATAGATGAGGGAGGGCTTGATGTCATTCCATTGGATATTTGTGGTATTGTTCTTGGAAGCCCATACTTATATGATAGGAGAGCCATTTTTCATCGCCATGAGAACAAGTATCATTTGTTTAAAAATGGAATTGATTACATTGTTAGAGCACATACAAAGAAGATGAATTTATCACTTGTAAATGCGGGACAAATGAAGAGATTAGTCAATGCTAGTAAGAACCTTGTACTTTTGATGATTAAACCCAAAGACAATGATGAGGACCAAGTTCTCAAAAGATGTGATGCAAAGTTACAATCTGATTTGTATGAGGTTGATAACGAAAATGTTGATATGTTTCAAGAACCAAGGGAATTGCCTCCTAAAAGGGGTATCCATCATGAGATTCTATTGCAGCAAGGAGGCCCTCTTCCAAGCTTGGACATGTGCAAGATGTCATACATGGAGAATGTTGAAAACAAAAAGCAAGCCCAAGAGTTGCTTGGCAAAGGGGTCATAAAACCAAGCACTTCACCATGCCGGTTACCAATTGGTTTGGTACCAAAGAAAGATTGTATGTGGCATATGCAGGTAGATTTCAGAGCCTTGAACAAGACTACATATATGATCACTGAAGTAGATATATGGAAGAAAGTTTGGAAAGCAAACAAAGCTCCATTGCATGCCTTGACAAGTTATGTTTTCCACTTGATAATAAGGTATAAGAAAGATTTTTATGATAAAGTTGTTGTTATGCTTACTAGGCCTAATGATAGTGCTTTAGTTATTTTCAAGCATAATCATATCATGCATAAGAGCTATTTGGAACAATATGCTTTAGGTGTTGATGGAAAGGATGTTTATGCAAATTTATGTCACACTAACCAAGTTGAGGAATTGGATTCCTATAAGCATGGTAAACTTTTGTATTTTGGCAAGCTATGTTTTTCACAGGGTGAAAGAGTCCACAAGATAAGAGAAGCACATTCTTCTTTTGTTGTAGGCCATTTTGGTGTAGGCAAGACGATGGCTAGATTGAAAGGCAAGCATCCTAAGTTTTGGGATGAGTATCTATATCACTTTCAACATGCTTATAACCAGACCAAGAATTTCATTGAACCAGTTCAGATTGTGCAGTAATCCATTCAAGAACAGTTGAGAAAGAGCCGAGCCAAGTACACAACAAGGCACAACAAGTTTCAAATTGATCTCAAAGGCACCAATCCAAGCAAGGTTGGATGGATTGAGATTGTAAGGGTGAGGGAACTATACCCTCATCTTTAGATAGACTGAAAGTAGTCTTTTGGAGGTCCAAAAGCTTCCCAATGGGGAGGAGTGATCCAGGGGATCAAATTTTGCTCAAAATTCAAAATGCTCAAAATCGATTCAAAACAAACAGGGGCGTAGGCCTCATCCTCACGAACCCAACGCAACTCGAACGGGTTCAAACAAACATTGTATGAGTGAGATATCACGCTTTGTTCGATTTGCCAAACATACAAAAATTTGCTAACTGTACAATTCGTATAGGCTGATGTGGCAGGTGATGAAGTGGTAGGAGCTGACGTGGAAGAGGTTGACATGGCATATACTGATTGGACAGTTGATTGGCGAATTATGGTTGGACATGTGGCATGATAGGTGGATGAATTGGGTGGTGCCACATGGCCCAGACATGGGATGCCACATGGCACCATGTTGTTGGGTAAAATGTTTTGGGAGTTTGCGGGGGTCGAACCACGGACCTCCCCCACCGGTCGACGCTTTGGCAGAGTATGGGATACCACTAGCCCACAACATGTTTCTTAATATATATATGTTTCCATATATATTTAAAGTCTCATAAGTGTATGGTTGGGCGTGGTTCGGGGTGGGGCTTAGCCCCAACCCCCGGTCGTGGTGCCTCCCATGTGACCACCAATGTAAACACTTGCGTGCGTTCAAACGGTCATGCTTTCGTCTGCCACTTGTCAAGCGCTCATGCCTTTTTGCAATAGAGACCCAATTTTGCGTTGGGACGTGGCCACATGGCCCCCCATGCACCCAACACCTTTTCCTTTGGAGGCCCTAAACCCGCTAACGGTGCGACACTTTGGCACCAATCACGGGAATGCACGAGGGTGCTGGGTTTAGGTATGGGAAATGCCTAGAAGCCAAGTTACTCACACAAGAGGTGCATTTTGGCGAACCAGAGACAACAAGCTTGAAGGGGAAAACTTCCAGGAAGCCTATCTTCTTCATTGTTTGGCCAAACCAGGTGCCAAAAAAGCCCAGCTAGGGGTTTTTGGATGTTCTGGAGCCATTGGAGCCATCTATTTGGAATTTTGAGCACTATAAATCATTGATTTGATCACTTTGAGAAAAAAATTTAAAAATCCATTGGAAGCTGGACCAGGAGATGTAGCCCAAGAGAGGGGTGAAATCCTTTATCATTTTTTGTGTTATGTGTTTACTGTTCACTGCTATTTGTTGGTTATTATCTGCATCTTGAATGTGAAATTTTCTCTAAATTATGTGTTTGCAAATTGGTCCTTTTTCCTAATCACAGTTAATTAAAAACTTGCAAATATTTCAAAGAAAAAATCCTCTTCATTTTTAGATCAGCAGGTGACTTGAAAGTCCCTTCCAATTTCCAGTAACAAAACAAATAATTTCAACATACAAATCTTCAGGCATGTCTTTCAACCAACCAAAGGATCAAATACAAGGAGAATACCAATCATAAGATACTTGAATTTTTTTTGTTTGAGTTTCTGTTGGCTAACATAATTTTTTTCGCTCAAAGATGACGTCACATAAATCCATTCCCTCGTCTTTCAATTGGGCCTGAATGACATCTCTAAGTTGTCTCACATGTGGATGACCATAAACATTACAAGGAAAGCACCTTAAAGCCCAAGTTTTTGATGATAGAGGGAAATGAGAATACATATTTAAAATGAACGCTGGAGGATGATAGTATAATCTTCCGTAAATCTTGGTTTAATGCATTTTAATGGGAGATGTCCTCAACCTTTTCGCCTGTTAATGCCAATCTTTTCAAATATGTTTGGTGAGTTGTCACTAATAACATATGAGTTAACATTTCAATATGCAAACATATTCTCAAATATGACAACTTGTAATATATGCACAATATTAAAGAGGGACATGCCGTCAACGCCTTTATGGATGATAGTGGGGAAGCACAATATTGCACTCTTACTATGGTGATGCCTTAAAAAAACTAAAATAACCAACATTTTTTGCCAATTCAAGATGGACACAAAAAAATCATCAGATCCCATAATATTCTCCCGTTAATGTGTTTTAATGGGAGATGTCCTCGAGCTTTCCACTTATTAATGCCAATATTTTCGAACCTGCATGGTGAGTTTTCACTACTAAAAGAATAATTAATGTGCATTAGGAAGGACAAAAGGTGGCGGGGATGGAGGGGAGCGAAAAATGATTTCAAACTTTTGTGAACTCTAGAGTCCATGAACCTGCAGAACTTTGAAGACTTGACTAAGTATGGAAAGGCGGGTCGGTCATATGAAGTCATGGTAGGTAGATTCAGTCTTGCGAGTTCGAGGAGTCTGAGGTCGAATTGTAGATCATTGAATTTTTGGTTGCAAGATGTATATCCCGAACATGGGGCATGAGAGTTCGATAGTGCCTATCCGCGAACCCACGGTCATAAAATTGGCTATGTATGAAAACGAACAATGTTTGGTCGGACTCGTGATGTGAATATATAGATGGAGATGAGGATTTTTCAGTTCTCCACCCTCGGAACCCACGAGCATAGAAACACGACCAACTATAGAACCATAAATGGATAATAGAGGGGAAGGAGAACAGGGAAGAATGGGTAAGTAAAGAAGAGGAAAAAGAAAGGGAGATAAGAACTTTATCCCTCACACAACAAGACTTAGTATCATAATTATGAAGCCATAGAAACACATTAACTATGGGAAAAACATTCTCAACTATGAAATATAGTTGTAGCTCGACAAACTCTGGTTCAAGTCCAAAGAGATGTTGTTTATATCTATTTCAACATTTTTCATATTATTTTATTTTAATAGTATTTTTGGTGGCCCAACTGTAAAACCATGTTCCAATTTGTGTTTCTCAAGTGGAGATGTGTTTTTGAAGACACATTTCCTTGAACCATAGTCCAAGGGCAGGGAAAGTGCATCGTCGACTATTTGTTGAGAAGATATTTGTTGAATATAAAGAAATGTATTTCCAAGTGCATGTATCATTTGCATAGTATCAATATGATTTATTTCATGTTCTTTGTGTATTATTCTGAATGCACTTGTCATAGATTTTTTAACCTTTTCCATGTCACTATGGCTGCAACAGAGGCGGGATCTATGGTGAACAACGAATTTCAAGAACAACACCAAGACAACATCACACTCCTGTTTCTATGGTCGTAGTAGGCATATACAAAAATGTTTTGCAAGAGGATTTTGGCTCAAGCATTCCCAGTATTGAAAATTTTTACTCACAAACTGGAAATAACAAAAAACAACCAACAAATAGGAATGAAACCACGACACTGAGACTCATCAGTGAATGGGGAAGCACAAAAGCACAACCCTTGGCCTGCAAACTGCAACAACATGTCCAACTGTGGATGTAGGATCCCAACCTTGCAAAGTTGAAGCAAACAAGAGAAAGCAACAAACAACAAACTAGTAAACAAGTACCAAGAGGCCCAACTGCAGCTGCAGGACCTCAAATTTGCAAAGTTGAATCAAACAACAATAAGAATCATCTAGCAAACCAATGAGCAAGCATCAACCAGTCAACCAAGAATGTTGGTGAAGAAAAATATTTCCCAAATTCACTGCAGACAAGATTGCATGAAAAAATCGGAGGAAAATGTATTGTAACACGCCTGTTAAGAAAACATTTCAGGTTGTGAGGCTTTTCAGGTAAACATTTAAGGTTGTGAGGACCGTGAAAATGACTCCCACTATGTAAACATTTAATAAAGTTGCAGTTTTCATGGTTGGAATTCTGCATCCACAATTGGAACCATGCTTTTGTCACTCCCCATTCACGAGTAAGTTTCACTGCCATGGTTGCATCCCTATTCGTTGTTTGTTTTTTTTCAGTTTAAAAGTAAGAATTTTCAATACTGGGAGAGATCAAAATCCTCTTGCAGAACATCTTTGTATATAACTACCACGACCATAGAAACATGATTGCAATGATATATTGGTCTTTTTCTTGAATGCAAATGTTCGACACAGAACCCACCTCCATCACAACTTCAGTGACATATAAAAAAGGAAATCGGATTTTCTCCTCACATACAAAGATGTTCTGCAAGAGGATTTTGAATCAGGCATCTCCAGTATTGAAAAGTTTCACTTGCAAACAGGAAAAATCAAACAAAAAACAATAAATAGGAAGGTAAGCATAGCAACGAAACCCATCCGTCAATGCAGAATGACAGAAGTGTAGTTCCAATCGTGGTTGCAGAATCCCAAGCATGCAAACTAAAACAAGAGAAACAAGAAAACAAGAGCAACAACAACAGACAAACAAGAAAATAATGAACAAGCAACGAGCAAGCATCAACCAGTGAACCAGTAATGTCGTTGAAGAACAATATTTCCCATATTGACTGCAGACAACATTGTATAAAAAAAAATAGGAGGAAAATGTATTGTAACATGCCTGTTAAGTAATCCAGGAATGCAACCGCAACACTAAGACCCAATGGTGAATGGGGAAGGACAGAAGCGTAACCCCTGGCCTACAAACTGCAACAACAGGTCCAACTGTGGATGCAAGACCCCAACCTTGCAAAGTTGAAGCAAACAAGAGCAAGAAGAAAACAAAAAGCCAGTAAACAAGTACCAAGAGGCCCAACTGGAGTTGCATGACCTCAACTCTGCAAAGTTGAATCAAGCAACAATAAGCAACATCTAGTGAACCATTGAGAAAGCATCAACTAGTCAACCAGGAATGCTGACGAAGAACAATATTGGTCAAATTCACTGCAAACAAGATTGTATAAAAAAATCAGAGGAAAATGTAATGTAACACACCTATTAAGCAAACATTTCAGGTTGTGAGGCCTGTCAAGTAAACATTTAAGGATGTGAGGACCATCCAAAGGCATCCTACTATGTAAACATTTAAGAAAGTTGCAGTTTGCATAGTTGGCATTCTTCATCCGCAATTGGAACTACGCTTCTGTCATTCCCCATTCACGGGTAAGTTTCACTGCCATGGTTGCATCCCTATTCATTGTTTGTTTTTTTTCCAGTTTGCAAGTAATAATTTTCAATACTGGGAGAGATCAAAATCCTCTTGCAAAACATCTTTGTATGTGACTACTACGACCAGAGAAACAAGAATGTAATGTTGTCTTGGTCTTGTTCCCAGACGCCAATGGTCGACACCGAACCCACCCACAGTGACATAAAAAAGGAAATCAAATTTTCTCCTCACATACAAAGATGTTCTGCAAGAGGATTTTGACTCAGGCATCTCCAGTATTGAAAATTTTCACTTGCAAACTGGAAATAGCAAATAAAAAACAATGAATATGAAGGTAAACATGGCACCGAAACCCACTTGTCAATGAGGAACGACAGAAGTGTAGTTTTGAAAAATCCCAAGCGTGCAAACTGCAACAAGAGCAACAGGCAAACAAAAACAACAACAACAGGAAAACAAGAAACCAGTGAACAAACAATGAGAAAGCATCAACCAGTGAACTAGCAATGTCGTTGAAGAATAATATTGCCCATATTCACTACAAACAACATTGCATAAAAAAAATCAGAGGAAAACGTATTGTAACAGGCATGTTAAGTAAACATTTAAGGCTGTGAGCCCTGTTAGGTAAACATTTAAGTCTGTCCGGACCGCCGAAGGGCCTTGCACTGTGTAAACATTTAAGAAAGAATGCAGTGTCGCAGGTCTGTTACGTACACAAAATAATTATTATATTATTTATAATAATATAAAATAATAACAATAAAAAAAAGTAATAATAATAACAATAGTTCGAACAATAGAGACTGCCAAAAAAAATTTAGTCAAAGGACAAACTAATATGAAGTCAACTAATAAAAAACTGACTCTCGATGCTCAAAACTTTGGATATCTAAACATTTTAATAAAAATAGTAAAAATTCAGAAAGACCGTAGATGATAAAAAACTTTGGATATGCTAACATATAAAACATTGTGAATAGTGAAGCTGGCAATAATACCTCGAATCTGTTATCCAATCAGATCATGACATATATGGTATTTTTTATTATATGCAAATCAATGTTTTTAGTTCTCTAGTTCCAACAATAGAGATTATGCAAATATTTTTAGTCAAAGGAAAAACTAATATGAACTCAACGAATTATCGATCGCTATAGTCCCTCTACGCCTTTGACAGGGACTAAAAAAATGGATAATGAAAAATACGAAAGAAAAATGATGCACTTATAATATATTATGATTATGTTTGTGCAAACATTTTCCTTAATGCTAGGGTATACTCCATATATGAACTAATCTATCCTTTTTGGTTTCGATACTCATATTTGAGTTATCCAAAAAATTGTTTTATTCTTGAATAATAACAAAATATATTTTCTCCTTTCATAATCACATAACCTTCAACTAGGTAAATGTTGAGGTTTGTCATCAAAATATCTAAACGATTCCTTCAACTTATCTAACATCTTGAACCATTCCTTAAATGACCTTTATCTATATGATTTATGATACCGTGATAATGTTATGCATCTTAAGGTTTCTTTAAATGTTTCCCATTCTCTTAATTGGTATTCTTTCCTGGAAACCTGCCACACTGAGTGCAATATGAATAGGTGGTCCTATGCATTTATTTACCATTAAATGTTGGTAGTTTTGAAAAATTTACCTGACATGTACATGTAGTATTCCAGATATAAAATAGTATGCATAACATAAATATTTTAGCTAGAAATGGCAGAAAAACAATGATATAACCAAAACAATACCATAATAATACTAGAATAACGCCAGAAAGAGCACCTTGATTAATGATAGCAACGTTCACTTGCCTCTTCGAGGATGAAACCTCCAGTAGAGCAGAGCTCTATTAAGATAATATCCAAGACAAGATTTCTCATACCCTCTACTCCTATTTATACTAAATCTATCTATACAAAAGAACAATCTAGAGGAAAATCCTTCTAGTAGAGGAATATTTTATTAGGTCTTCTTACATTTGACTTATTCTTCCTTATTGCTAGGCCTTATTAATATTGGCCTTTATTACATGGAATTATATTATTCTATCTACATGAG
>ML790559.1:246319-264227 GCA_009831015.1 Picea engelmannii
ATAGCCTTGTCCTCAAGGATTTATATGAGGAAATTGTTGTAGAATGGTGGTTGACTCCTAGGTGGCATCTTTTATAGGTGTATCTTTCCATTGGACTAACACTTCCTTGATGGTGCGCTGACAGAGATGACAATCTCGTTGGGCCAAGACTGCTTGTGTCTACAACCAGATGGAACCTTCTTCATCCAACTCAGGGATACTAGTTTGAGTTTGGCACTTAGTTCCAATCACCTTCTTTAAGAAGGAAACATGAAAAACAGGATGGAGCTTTGACTAATTGGGTAGAGCTAACTGATAGGCCACCGATCTCACACACTTGAGCACTATATAAGCACCATAAAATTTGGGTGCAAGTTTCTGACAATTTTTAGCTTTGAGTGAAGTCTGCTTATAAGGTTGTAATCAAAGAAACACCCAGTCCCCTTCAAAAAAATGGAATTCGGAATGACCTTGATTTGCTTGTTGCTTCATGCTATTCTGAGCTATAACCAAATTGTCTTTGAGGGAACAAAGAATAGCCTCGCGGACTGTAAGATTTTTGTCAACCTCCTGAACCTTAGAGACCACTGACATATAGGAGAGAAATGATGGGGGATTTTGGCCATAGAATTCTTCAAAAGGAGTCATGCGAGTAGTTGTATGGTAGGATGTTTTGTACAACCATTCAACTAGGGGTAACCATTGAGCCCACTTATTTTTCCTCTCAGATGAAAAACACTTCAAATATATTTCCAAACACTTGTTGACAACTTTGGTCTTGCTATCCATCTGGGGGTGATAGGTATTGCTGAGATGCAATTGGTTGCCCAGTAGTTTGAATAATTCTTGCCAAAAATTGTTGGTGAAAGTGGGGTATCTGTCAGAGAAAATAGAATTAGGCATGCCATGAAGCTTGAAGATATTATCCATGAATGTTTGAGCCACTGTGGTGTTTGTGAATGGGTGTTGAAGAGCACAAAAATGAGCATATTTGGAGAGACGATCTATGACCACCATGATGATTGACTTATTGCCCAATTTAGGTAAGCCTACAATGCAATCCATAGAAATATCTCGCCAAATAGCAGGGGGAATCAGAAGAAGTTGGAGTGTACCTAGAGCTTTGATAGTTTCTCCCTTGTTGCATTGACAGACCTCACATTCAACCACAAAGGTTTGGATGTCTTGTTTCATACCCTCCCATAAAAAAGAACGTTTGACCAGTTCATAGGTTTTGGTAAACCTTGAATGCCTGGATGTGGGTGAGGCATGAAGTTTAGAAATAACTGTGGATTTAAGTTGGGATTGCTTGAATAAATACAAATGGCCTTTGTAGTGAAAGTCTTCACTGTGCCAAGAGTACCCTAGATAAACTGAAGAATTGTGTTGCAATTGGTGGAGCATGCTAGAAATTTTGGGGTCTTGCAGCCATTCTTGACGAACAACTTGGAGCCAATCTGGTACAATGAAGGAGAGGGAGAAAAGGGACCCGTCTTCTTCATATTTATGGGAAAGAGCATCGACCACTACATTTTCATTTCCCTTCTTGTAAATGATCTCATAAACATAGCCAAATGACTTGGTCACCCATTTTTCCTACATCGGGGATGGAATTTGTTGTTCCAGGAAATACTTGAGACTTTGATGATCAATTTTGATTTGGAATTGCTTACCAAATAAATAAGGATGCCAGAGATCCAAAACATGCAAAATAGCTAACATTTCCTTTTCATAAATGGATTGGCCCAATTGTCACTCTGAAATTTGTTTTCTAGTGAAGGACAAAGGCCTGCCATCTTGCATGAGGATGGCTCCAATTCCTTTCCCGAAAGCATCACATTCCAATACAAATGTCTTTGTGAAGTCTCATAGGGATAAGACATTGGTCGATCACATAACATATTTTAAGGCTTGGAAGGCATGATCCACAACTGAAGTCCAAGTGGAAGCATTCTTTTAAGAAGAGAAGTGAGAGGAGCTGCAATCTTTCCATAATTCCAAACAAAATTCCTATAATAGCATGTTAAACCTGGAAAACCACACAATATATTAAAAGTTTTAGGGTGAGGCCAATCTTGAATAGATTCAATTTTCTTAGGGTCCACTTGGACACCATCCTTTCTAAAAATATGACCTAGGTATTCTACTTCTGAGGCACCAAAGGAACATTTAGATTGTTTGAGGAAAAGTTGGTGCTTAGAGAGTAGATGGAGAACTTAATTCACATCGAAGAGATTGGATGGCCAAGTTTTATTATAGATGATAATATCATCAAAGAAAACTAAGAAAAAATGACGAAGAAAAGGATATAAGACAAGATTCATAAGACTTTGGAAAGTGGAAGGAGAATTACACAATCCAAAGGGCATTACCAAGCATTCATAATGACCCTCATGAGTGCGAAATACCGTCTTGGGAATGTCTTCTTCTTTCATACGGATCTGCTGGTAGCCAGAACATAGATCCAATTTGGTGAAGTACTGAGCACCACTCAATTCATCCAAGAGGTCATCAATGACAGGAATGGGGGATTTGTCTTTTATTGTGAGTTTTTTGAGGGTGCAAAAATCAAGACACATGCGCCAAGTACCTTGTTTCTTGAGTACCATGACCACATGGGAAGAATATGTAATGTACCTCAAATTCACCATAAAAAAAAAATTGATGACATAATTCAATTTCGTTTAAGCTTAGAATTTAAGAGAAGGTAAGATTCATTTATGTCCATAATGACATTATTACACTAGTCTATTTTACTTCGAACAGAAAATCTTATGTGGATAAATTTTGTCCATAATTCTATCACTTCCCTTAACTCTCAAACTACTCCAACATACTTATATGTATATAGGCAATATCTAAACTTAGGTCGAAGGAACCTTTGAGGTTAAGAGAGTTAAAGCTCAGGGTTGAGCACAACTTCCATTAGATCAAAAGGATTTGGGCGCACAGAGTTTAACCTCTGAGGGGTCGCACAGGAGAGCAGCTGAAAAGGACAATGGAGACACTTTGGGAAAAAGTGTCGAAATCCCGAGAGCCATAGGATCACACCAAGTTACGAGGTATTTAAGTGCTTAGAAGCACCCCAGGAGAGGAGCCATATGAACGGTGGAAACACTTCGTGGAAGAAGTGTCAAAGTTGCGAGAGTCGTTGGATCTTGCAGAGCAGCGAGGAGATTAAGGCCGAGTGTCTTCCAACATTCTAAGGCGTTGAATTTCGCTATTTCGGAGTTTGGGGAAAATCCCGAAAGGTTGTGGATCGTCGCTCTAGTGGGATCATGGTCGTCGGTTCAAGAGGAATCTGGACCGTTGATCTATCAAGGGGGAGATTTTGGCATTTCGGGGTCCGGGAGTTCGAAGGACCTAGAACAGGAGGAATGATTGCATCGTGATTCCCTGAATCACGAAAATCCGGTAGCGCTTGACGTTACGTTCATGGTCACAACGTGGTGGTCACGTGGACGGAGGCTAAGGGTGATCCAGAACTGTTAATCCCTTTTCGGCATTTCGACGACTGGGAGTTGGAAGGACAAGGGGTCTGGGATTGTCAAAATAATCAGTCCTGCACATTTAACTATGCTTTTAATTGCAAGGTTGGATCTTCATGACTGCTAGAACAGTAGGTATTTTGACTGCCTACTATGTGCGCGTATAAAGACGTATATTATCATTCTTACTGTAGGGAGTTTGCTTTAACTCTCCATTAACATCTGTACTATTTCCACCTATAAGTATGTACATACCTATAGCTTTCTCTAATATATATAGAGCGATTCACTGTCATAGGTATAGTTTCATCTTGATTCTGGTTTAATAATTGGAAAGCTTAGTTACGTACTACGATCCTGCATCTTTACTTACAGAAAAATATAAACAAGAAAGTATATCTACCTAACTTGGGTCTCATTCTTACACACCAGTAGCTTACACATCAAGCATAGTTAACTTGAAGGATCCCATCTTGTTCTCTACGGTTTATGCCATTAAACAATAGTCCAATTACGAAATTTCGAATACTTAAAGGTGTATGACCTCATGGCAAGCAGAACTCTTAGAAAAATCACACAAAAAATCTTCTTGATTAGTTTAATACTTTCATATACAATAATTTATGTACTTGTCATGCCCTATACACAATGACTTGTAATATGATCTGTTATTCTATTCTACCTCTATCTCGGATGAAGATCCTCCATCGTTTCTACCATTCCATTCATTACAGTATTAGAGTTGTTCCTATAACAAATAATTCCTACTATGTTCCTACATTTTTGTGAAAAAAACAGAGGTCGATCAAGTTTCGACGATTACAAATGCTAAACACAATAAAAAACACAAGACCACATTGTTTTTCGAATTGCGAAATGCGGAAAGACTGTGGGCCCAACACTTCGGGTTTTCGGGGTTTGAGATTTCACGATTTCAAATGCCAAACACCAACACACAACAACTCCTGAATTGTGAAAAAGTGAATGGAATGTGGGACCAACACTTCAGTGTTTCAGGGTTCGGGATTTTGCGATTTCAAAAGCCAAATACCAACACACAACAACTCCCGAATTGCGAAAATGTGAAAGGAATGTGGGACCAACATTTCGGGGTTTTGGGGTTCGAGACTTCACGATTTCAAAAGACAAATACCAACACACAAAAACTCTCGAATTGCGAAAAAGTGAAAGGAATGTGGGACTAGCATTTCGGGGTTTCGGGGTTCGGGACTTCGGGGTTCAGAATTTCGGGGTTTACGAACACCTTACGCACAAACAAAATGAAATAAGAAATGCCGAATTGCGAAATGAGATTAGGGTGTGGGCCCAACAATTTCGGGTTTCGGTGTTTGGTAAAGCCAAGGAACTCTGCATCCATGTAACAAGCAATTCTCGAATGCCGAAATATCAAAATTGTACTTAATCTCTTTTAAAATCACACCCTCCAACAAATAAAATCGGAATAAATAAATGACCGGGTTCATAACTGGTAAAAACAAATGATTACTATGTTTACTCAAAAAAATGAATTTATCAAGAAATAAAATGAGTTTACAACTCAATAACATTAAATCATATCGCAGAGCAAACCTCCAAAACAAGGAATAATCAAATCATTTAAGGAGAGATTCCGACTCTTCGATTTAATAATTTTCCTTATACCAGAGGTAGAGGGTTACCTATTGGCATCCGTTGTTTGTTCTAGTATTATGAAAACGAACCTCTGTATAAGTGGGGTTTCTAATGCAACCATTGGATATTCGTTTAATAAAACCCTATACATGGAACTAACTACAACCATATCGATGTATATCATATATATATATATATATATATATATATATATATACGCCTATAAGCAATATGTTGAAAGACTTGCTCAACCTCAATTATTCACAGATAGGTCAGTCTAAAATTTCAACTACATAAATACGCATACATTTGCAGACAGATCTGTTCCTTTGAGTTCATTTACACCAGGATGGATTCTGCCTAAAATTTTAGTTTTTCAGGAGGAACTGTTCCAGAATTGGTCTTTGATTATAAACTTCATACAACGAACATATGTCATCCATGGAAATTATTTCAACTTAGCATGAATAGATGTGTGATATCAGATATACAAAAATCATTTACAACACAGAAAGAGAAGATTTAACATATTTGAACTAATTCGCAGGAAGACAAAGGGAACAACCACATTCCTCCCAACCAAAGAACAGGGCAGCCAAAATCACTTGCCCAATTCACCCCCTAGCCTGACCATGAACCCATGAGGGAGAACTTGGAATACTCCTCCTCAGCAATGTCCTTCAATTCCAACAGGTTCCTCTTGCCTCACATTCACTCAGTAGTGTTCATAACAGCAAGAAAAAAAATTCCATTGTCTCTTTTCCCCAACATACTTGGCAGCGTCCTGCCTCCTCACATATGCTATTTATCAATTTTGCCTAGGTATTTTTTCCCTCCCTTGGGAATTTTTTCAACTTTCTAAATCCCTGATTTTCAGGGGCTTCCAATGGCCAAATCACTGATTTTCCACTTGTAATAATCAGCCCATAGGTAGTTCCAACATGTTCCCCACTCATGGAGTCATGGTCAACTAAATTTAACATGGTTGTTCCATTTGTCCTCTTGCAATCAATATAAAATATTATGTTTCCATACAAGTGTCATAGTCAAATAGTTAGTTGGGTCTAATCAGGTCTCTTCCCAACAGTCAAAATAATTAATTACAATTACCAAATTTGATATTCGGAATTGCCATAAATGGCAAAAAAATTCCAAATTCGAATTTACTAAAAACGAATAATTTTTCCAGCAATTTCAAATTTCAAAAATATTTTATTTTTTGGGGGATGTCACATCTTTTCCCCCTTCAATAAAACACTATCCTCAGTGTTCATTCCTTTCCTGGAACAGGACTGGATGAGATTTCCGCAAATCTCCCTCCAACTCCCAAGTGGCCTCCTTAGGACTAAAGTGCTTCCATTGCACCTTTACCTGAGCGATGGCTCTGTTCCGAAGTGCTATTTCTCTCCGGTTCAGAATGAGCAGGGGTTCCACCTGGAAATCGCCTTCGGGTTCCACCTGCACCAAGTTCCAATCAATCCTATGAGTAAGATCATGAATATACTTTTTCAACAACGAAACATGAAATACATTATGAATTCTTAGATTAGTTGGAAGTGCAAGTTGATATGCTACGGGTCCAATTCGAGCTAGTATCTCGAAGGGCCCACAAAACCTGGGTGCCAGCTTGGCACAATTCCCTAACTTCAACGAGCTCTTTTGGGATTTGACCTTCAAATAAGCATGGTCTCCTACTTGAAATTCCAAGTGTCTTATTTTCTTATCTGCATAGCTCTTTTGTATGTCCTGTGCTTCTTTCAAGTTCTGTTGTACCTTTCTTACCATGTTATCCATTTCTTGGAGCATCTCTGGTCCAACCATGAGTCTGTCAGCCGGGTTATCCTAGCTAATTGGAGTCGTACACTTTCTGCCATATAGTATTTCGAAAGGGCTCAACTTAGACGAAGTTTGGTACCCATTGGTATATGCAAATTATACCAAGTACAAGTAGTCTTCCCACTTGCTTGGTTTTGTTCTTACTACATGCTAAGAATATCCTCTATGATTTGGTTTGTCCTTTCATTTTGTCCATCCGTTTGTGGATGATAGCTTGTACTGAAATTCAAGTTAGTGTTTAGCCCTGCAAACAATTCCTTCCAAAAAGTGGATGTAAATTTTACGTCTCTATCTGAAATCACCATTTTAGGAATACCATGCAGTCTAAAAATTTCTTTCATGAATATTTTAGCAATGTTTATAGCTTTAAAAGTAGACTTTACATGAATAAAGTGTCCAGACTTATTGAGTTTATCGATTACAACCATGATAGAATCATTATGTTTCTGAGTTTTAGGCAAACCTGCTATAAAGTCCAGTGATATAGTCTCCCATTTCCATTCTGGTATTGGTAATGGCTGTAATAGGTCGACTGGATGCTAGTGCTCAGCCTTAACTTGCTGACAATATTGGTACCTAGCCAAGTATTCTGTTGTTTTTCCCTTCATACTAGGCCAGAAAAATAGTTTTCTAAGTGTTGTTATTATTTTCTGGTAACCTGGATGGCCAAAATACGGTTTCTTATGCACTTCGTCCAAAATTGTTGATTTCAATTCGGCTGAATCTGGTATGTAAAGTCTGTTTTTAAGTCGTAATATTCCTTTCTTGTCTATGCTTATATTTGGTTTGTCAGAGTTGGCAGTCCTGTTTTGTAATTCTGTCATTATCTTAGTGTAATTTTCGCCGTTGATACCTGCCGTCCTTATTCTTTGTTCCATATCACTTTCTGCCCTACTGATGTTTATCTCAAATAACCCATGGACTCTTCTGCTTAAAGCGTCTGCTACTTTACTTTCCTTACCCTTGATATGTCTGACCTCAAAGTCGAATTCGCTCAAGAAGGCTAGCCACCTTGCTTGTCTTGCATTAAGATCTGGTTGGTTAAACAAATATTTCACCCCGCTATTATCCGTCAATAGTAGGAATTTTCTGCCCATTATATAGTGTCACCACATTTTTAAGGCATGTATTACTGCTGCCAATTCTAAGTCACGAGTGGCATAATTTGGCTCGTGTTATTTTAATTTTCAGGACTCGTAACAAATCATGTGCCCTTCCTAAGTTAGGACACCACCTAGTCCCTCTTTACTTGCATCAACACAAACTTTGATGTCTTTATCTGGGTCTGCTACCTTCAAAATGGGTGTCGATGTCAATAATTCTTTCAACTTGTTAAAGCTGTCTTGACACTTTTGTGACCAGTTAAACTTGGTTCCTTTATTTTGTAGTGACGTGATAGGGTAGGCTATCTTGGAAAACCCTTCTTTAAATCTGCGATAATATCTGGTGATTCCCATGAATGACCAGATATTTGCCACATCCTTAGGTACTGGCTACTCCATAATGGCTTTTATCTTTTCCGAGTCTACGACAATACCTTCCGAGGAAATGACATGTCCTAAATATTGTATTTCTTTTTGATAAAAGTCACATTTGTCAAATTTTGCGTATAGTTTGTGTTTCCTTAATGTTTGCAGAACTATTCTTAATTGTTCATCATGTTCCTCCTCCGTTTTAGAATAGATCAGAATATCGTCGATAAATACTACTACGAACTTGTCTAAGTACTGACTGAAAATGTTGTTCATCAAGCACATAAATGTGGTTGGTGCGTTAGTGAGTCCGAAAGGTATGACTACAAACTCGTAGTGTGTTCGAAAAGATGTTTTGTTTATGTCCTCATCCTTTATCCTAACTTGATGATAATCGGATCGTAAATCCAATTTTGAAAAGATCTTGGCCCCACCAACTTGATCAAATAGATCATTTATCCTTGGTAAGGGGTATTTGTTCTTAATGGTCATTTTGTTCAGTTGTCTATAATCGATACATAGTCTTAGAGTACCGTCTTTCTTTTTCACAAAGAGGACTGGTTCTCCCCATGGCGAGACACTCGGTCTGATATACTCTTTGTCCAACAATTCCTGTAATCGTATTTTTAATTCTGTCAGTTCTGGTAGACTCATTCGGTAGGGTGCTTTTGAGATAGGGGTTGAACCGGGTAGTAGGTCTATGGAGAAGTCTATTTCCCTTCTAGGAGGTAATTCTAGTATCTCATCCACAAACATCTCTCTAAATTCACGTAGGACAGCAAAGTCTTCTAACTTTGGCTTCTCTTCTTTTTCTAATAGATTCGTCACTTGGATGGCATAAACTTGACATCCCTTTCTAATGCATTTCTTGAGTTGCATCACTGAAACTTGTTTGACTGATACAGGTTTTGGTATGCCTTGGGCTGTTCTAACAATGCCAAAATCATCTTTATAGCTAAGTATCTTTGCATAACAATCTAGTACTTCTTTGTGTTGTTCCAACCAATCCATCCCGATAATCATATCATAAGATCCTAGTGATAAGATGTTCAGATTGGTCCTTATCTTTTGACCATCTAAGCTGAACTCAAGATCAGAAATAAAGTCAACTACTTTCCTTTTAGTACCTATTGCTAGTTGTACAAGCCATGATTTTGCGTGCTTCAGTTTCTTGAGTTTATTCGACTCTACTACATCAGGAGTAATATAACTTAACATAGCTCGAGGGTCAATTAAAATAGAAATTCGAGTGTCATTGATTTTACCTTCGATTTCTACCTTTGAGGACTAGTGGTTAGCTTGTCAACCATCTATGGCTGCATTTATCCAATGCAAGATTTTGCCCACGTCTCCCACTATCGAGCCTTCCTGCAGATTATGAACAACAGTTCTGTTTGCCGAAGTTAAATGTGGACAGTTCCTCCTTAGATGAGGCTCTCCACACTCCCAACACTTTAATGGCTCGCGGGAGTTGTCCCCAAACTTCTTCGTTCCCAGGTTTACTGGTTTACCACTACCTTGCGTATTTAGATGATTGGAGTGAAAATCCTTCCTTGGGAAACTTTTTGCTGCATTCTGATAAGGAGCTGGCTGGTATCCCTTCTTCCGTTGGTTCATTCGATCTTGCTTTTTATCCTTCTAGGTCTTGGGAAACTCTACCCACTGTTTATACTGGTCATAACACATTCGTGCTTTCCTGAATACCTCACTCAAGGATTTGGGGTTGTCAAACTCAATTATGTCCTGGTAGGCCTGTGGTAAACAACTTAAGAATCGTTGGATTTTAACCTTATCCTCACAGATGTACGGTACGAACCTTAGTAGTTCCAAAAATTTATTTATAAGGTCCTCCATCATCATCTGTCTGAGTCGTAACTCATAAAATTCTTTCGTCTTCCTTTCATAATAGCTTTCAGAAAGGTATTGTTTCTTGAAATACTTCTTAAAGTCGAACCATTCCAACTGTTTCTCCTTTAGGCCCTTGGCCAATTTCAGGTCCTGCCACCAAATGCTGGCCTTCCCCTTCAGATTGTAGATGGCCATTCTGACCTTCACGTTGCTGGAATAGTTGTAGATCTAGAAGTATTTTTTGATGTCCAACAACCATGCCTCAACCTCTTCTCCTATCCTGGATTCTCCATCAAAGGTAGCTGGTTTAATCTTTTTAAATTCTCCTTCAAGGTGGTCTACTTGTTTTCTTTTTCTGTCTGGTATAGTTTTGTCTTCAGCTGAAGGTGTCCCTTCAGAAAAATTGTCTCCTTTTTCTATTTCCGGTCCATAATTCTTGGAGGCCCTTTTGCTGGCTTCTTCGTCATGGTTATCGTCTTTTGGGATTTTCTTGGTTACTATACTACACAGCAGGACTTCATTTATCTCTTGTTGTTTCTGCTGTTCTTCCTTCAATTTTTCATTGTCGGCCTTGAAAACCTACAGTTCAACAATAAGATTCCTCATTGTTTCCAACACCTCCGTGGGTGAGCTTCCATCATTGTTCTATCTTGGATCTCCAGGAGGTCCTTGCTGTGGATTTCCTTCCATCCTGATTTCTGCACCCTCCTGAGCTACCATCATTTACAAAAACAGAAAGGGTTTTCTGTTTGTACCCATAAGATTGATTAGTTTTACATAAACCGGAATAAATACTAAGCAACTAATGTGGCCCTGTTTAGGCCCAGTGTTGTAGCTTTTGCTCTGATACCATATGTAATGTACCTCAAATTCACCATAAAAAAAAATAAAAATTGATGACATAATTCAATTTCGTTTAAGCTTAGAATTTAAGAGAAGGTAAGATTCATTTCTGTCCATAATGACATTATTACACCAGTCTATTTTACTTCGAACATAAAAGCTTATGTGGACAAATTCTATCCATAATTCTATCACTTCCCTTAACTCTCAAACTACTCCAACATACTTATATGTATATAGGCAATATCTAAAATTAGGTCGAAGGAACCTTTGAGGTTCAGAGAGTTAAAGCTCAGGGTTCAACACAACTGTCGTTAGATCAAAAGGATCTGGGCGCACAGAGTTTAACCTCTAAGGGGTCGCGTAGGAGAGCAGTTGAAAAGAATGGTGGAGACACTTTGGGAAAAAGTGCTGAAATCCCGAGAGCCATAGGATCGCACCAAGTTATGAGGGATTTAAGCGCTTAGAAGCACCCCAGGAGAGGAGCCATATGAATGGTGGAAACACTTCATGGAAGAAGTGTCGAAGTTGCGAGATTCGTTGGATCTTGCAGAGCAACGAGGATATTAAGGCCGAGTGTCTTCCAACACTCTAAGGCGTTGAATTTTGCTATTTCGTAGTTCGTGGAAAATCCCGAAAGGTTGTGGATCGTCGCTCTAGTGGGATCGTGGTCGTCGGTTCAAGAGGAATCTGGACCGTTGATCTCTCTAGGGGGATATTTCAGCATTTCTGGGTCTAGGAGTTCGAAGGACCTAGAACAGGAGGAACGCTTGCATCGCGATTCCCCGAATTGCGAAAATCCAGTAGCGCTTGACGTTAAGTGTGTGGTCACAAAGTGGTGGTCACGTGGACGGAGGCTAAGGGCGATCCAGAACTGTTAAGCCCTTTTCGGTGTTTCAGCGACCGGGAGTTGGAAGGACAAGGGGTTTGGGATTGTCAAAGTAATCAGTCCTGCACATTTAATTATGCTTTTAATTGTAAGGTTGGATCTTCATGACTGCTAGAACAATAGGTATTTTGACTGCCTGCTATGTGCACGTATAAAGGCGTATATTATCGTTCTTACTGTAGGGAGTTCTCTTTAACTCTCCATTAACATTTGTACTATTTCCACCTATAAGTATGTACATACCTATAGCTTTCTCTAATATATATAGAGCGATTCACTATCATAGGTATAGTTTCATCTTGATTTTGGTTTAATAATTGGAAAGCTTAGTTACGTGCTACGGTCTTGCATCTTTACTTACAGAAAAATATAAACAATCAAGTATATCTACCTAACTTGGGTCTCATTCTTACACACCAGTAGCTTACACATCAAGCATAGTTAACTCGAAGGATCCCATCTTGTTTTGTACGGTTTATGCCATTAAACAATATTCCATTACGAAATTTCGAATACTTAAAGGTGTATGACCTCATGGCAAGCATAACTCTTAGGAAAAATCGCGCAAAAAATCTGCTTAATTAGTTTAATACTTTCATATACAATAATTTATGTACTTGTCATGCCCTGTACACAATGACTTGTAATATGATCTGTTATTCTATTCTACCTCTATCCCGGATGAAGATCCTCCATCGTTTCTACTAGTCCATTCATTACAGTATTAGAGTTGTTCCTATAACAAATGATTCCTACTATGTTCCTACAGTTTTGTGAAAAAAATAGAGGTCGATCGTGTTTCGGCAATTACAAATGCCGAACACAAAAAAAACACAAGACCACGCTATTTTCTGAATCATGAAATGCGGAAAGACTGTGGGCCTAGCACTTCGGGTTTTCGGGGTTCAGGATTTCGCGATTTCAAATGCCAAACACCAACACACAACAACTCTGGAATTGCGAAAAAGTGAATGGAATGTGGGACCAGCACTTCGAGGTTTCGGGGTTTGGGATTTCACGATTTCAAAAGCCAAATACTAACACACAACAACTCCCGAATTGCGAAAATGTGAAAGGAATGTGGGACCATCATTTCGGGGTTTTGGGGTTCTGGACTTCGTGATTTCAAAATCCAAATACCAACACACAACAACTCCCAAATTGCGAAAAAATGAAAGGAATGTGGGACCAACATTTTGGGGTTTCGGGGTTCGGGACTTCGGGGTTCGGAATTTCGGGGTTTACGAACACTTGATGCACAAACAAAATTAAATAAGAAATGTTGAATTGCGAAATGAGATTAGGGTGTGGGCCCAACAATTTCGGGTTTCGATGTTTGGTAAAGCCAAGCAACTCTGCATCCATGTAACAAGCAAGTCTCAAATGCTGAAATATAAAAAATGTACTTAATCTCTTTTAAAATCACACACTCCAACAAATAAACTCAGAATAAATAAATGACCGGGTTCGTAACTGGTAAAAACAAATGATTATTGTGTTTACTCAAAAAAATAAATTTATCAAGAGATAAAATGAGTTTACATCTCAATAATAGAAAATCATATCGCAGAGCAAACCTCCAAAACAGGGAATAATCAAATCATTTAAGGAGAGATTCAGACTCTTCATTTTAATAATTTTCCTTATACCAGAGGTAGAGGGTTACCTATTGGCATCGGTTGTTTGTTCCAGTATTATGACAATGAACCTCTGTATAAGTGGGGTTTCTAATGCAACCAATGGATATTTGTTTAATAAAACCCTATACACGGAACCAACTACAACCATATTGATGTATATATATATATATATATATATATATATATATATATATATATATATATATATATATATATAAGCAATATGTGGAAAGACTTGCTCAACCTCAATTATTCACAGATAGGTCAGTCTAAGATTTCAACTATAGAAATACACATACATTTGCAGACAGATCTGTTCCTTTGAGTTCATTTACACCAGGATGGATTCTGCGTAAAATTTTAGTTTTTCAGGAGGAACTGTTCCAGAATTGGTCTTTGATTATAAACTTCATGCAATGAACATATGTCATCCATGGAAATTATTTCAACTTAGCATGAATAGATGCGTGATATCATATATACAAAAATCATTCAGAACACAGAAAGAGAATATTTAACATATCTAAACCAATTCGCGGGAAGACAAAGGGAATAGCCACGTTCCTCCCAACCGAAGAACAGGGCAACCAAAATCACTTGCCCAATTCACCCCCTAGCCTGACCATGAACCCATGAGGGAGAACTTGAAAACTCCTCCTCAGCAATGTCCTTCAATTCCAACAGTTTCCTCTTGCCTCACACTCACTCAGTAGTGTTCATAACAACAAGAAAAAAAATTCCATTGTCTCTTTTCCCCAGCATACTTGGTAGCGTCCTGCCTCCTCACATATGCTATTTATCAATTTTGTCCAGGTCTTTTTTCCCTCCCGTGGGAATTTTCGCAGCTTTCTAAATCCCTGATTTTCAGGGGCTACCAATGGCCAAATCACTGATTTTCCACTTGTAATAATCAGTCCAGAGGTAGTTCCAACATGTTCCCCACTCATGGAGTCATGGTCAACTAAATTTAACATGGGTGTTCCATTTGTCCTCCTGCAATCAATATAAAATATTATGTTTCCATACAAGTGTCATAGTCAAATAGTTAGTTGGGTCTAATCAGGTCTCTGCCCAACAGTGAAAATAATTAATTACAATTACCAAATTCAAAATTCGGAATTGCCATAAATGGCAAAAATTTTCCAAATTCAAATTTACTAAAAACATAATAAATTTTCCAGCAATTTTAAATTTCAAAAATATTTTATTTTTTGGGGGATGTCACAGAATAGGGGTTAGTATTGGGACGGATAACACCGAATTCTAGCAATTCATGAACAATTTTATCAATTTCATTCTTATGGGCAAAGGGATGATGATAAGGTCGAACATTGGGAGGAATACTACCTGGGATGAGAGGGATGGAATGATCGTGGACTCCACGGGAAGGGGGAAGTTCATTGGGAGTGATAAAAACAACTTGCTAGCAGGAGAGAATAGATTGAAGGTCGAGATGCACATAAGGTGTCTCAACAACATAAATGGAGTGGAGTTGGGCTATAATTCCCGAATGGCTTTTTTTGAGGAGATTTTCCATGCGATGGGAATCGATGATCTTAGGGGAGCCTGTTGTGATGCCTTGGAACTTATACCGATGTCCCTCTTGTTGGAATTGCATGTTTAAGTCCTTAAAATCCATGAGAATGGGGCCTAGAGTGCGTAACCATTCAACACCAAGAACAATGTCACAACCACCCATGTCTATAGAAAACATATGGGATTTCAGGTGATACTGACCAATTTGGAGTCACACATTTTCACATCGTCGCCCACATTTCATGGAAATTCCATTGGCAATCATGATTTGAAAATTATTGATGGCACAGATGTAACAATTGACTTCTTGGGAAATGCGATGATGAATAAATTTATGGGTACTACCACTATCCACAAGGATGATGGCTTTCCTATTTTTGATGTAACCAATTAATTTGAGAGTTTGGGGAGTAGTGAAGCCGTGTAAGGGCATTAAGTGAAATCACCGGGTCAATGTCTGGTGGATTAGAGGGTGGGGTGAGTTCAGATGGCAGTGGTATTTCATCCACAAGGGGGAACAACAACATCTTCTTTAGAAATATCCTTAGTCATAGCCATAAAAAGATTATGTTCCTTACACTTGTGCCCAGGAAAATATTTGTCATCACAATTATAACAAAGACCCTTGAGTTGACGTTCATCCATTTAAGCCCTAGTTAATTTCTGGATTTTGAGGGGAGTTGCAGGAGGGGCATAATTGGTGGGTTTAGGGTGAGGAGGAAAGGAGGGTTTGCAGGTCTGAGAGGATACAATTTGTTTCTCTTCCTTGGCTCGTTGAGTAGATTCCAATCAATTATGGGGGTGTGCCATGAGAACATGGGAACATATTTCATCTTTGAGGCCACTGATAAAGTATTCCCTAAAGAAAGCATCTGGAATGCCCTCCATTCTTAAATCCAAGTGCTCAAGTGCAGAAATAAAGTCTTCCACTGTCCCAAACTGCTTTAACTTGGTCAAATGACCTAAATGGTGGGTGTCAGAGTCAAAGTGGTCCTAAAGTTCGGTAAAAAACTGTGTCCAAGAAACATACCCTTGGCTTGCCTTTTTTCACCATTGCCACCATTTCTGTTATTCTGGATCGAGATGTATGACACCATAGCGAAGCTTGGCTAAATCATCAGTAATGTCATGCAAAGAGAAATAATGTTCCATTTGGGTGACCCAGCTTGTGGGATCCGATCCTTCAAATTTTTTCACCTCAATTATGGGAGGGCAGAGGTCTTGAGAAAAGTGGGTAGTATGAGGACCTTGGTAGTGGGAAGAGTCATGGTCATCCTGATAAGATGGTTGTTTAGAAGAGGAAGGGTTCTGGGAATGACCCATGAAGTGTTCTTTGAGATCTTTGAGGTATTTGATGTGGGATCATTGTTCCTTGAGGATATCAATAGCCGAATTGATTGAGATAAGGTTGGCATTGATATTCTTGATGTCTTCCTAGTTCTGGTGGGTGTCAGCAATCAAGGTATTGAGTTCTTGGGCTCGTGTGGTAGCCATTTGGAAAAATGAGTAGGAAAATGGTATAGGGGAAATAAAAGGGGTCTGGAGGGGTGGGTGGGACCACTAAGAAGAAGGGTGTCAAATGATAGGTACCTCTACGATCAGGGAGAAAACATGGATCCAATGGGATAGGGGCCAAATAAGGGTACCAGAGAAGGGTCAGGTACACAAAAAAATTGTTTTAAAAATGATAGGTATCACTGGAATCGGGACAAAGAGAGGAACCCAGTGGGATAGGTCCCAAAGAAGTGTGCTGGCGGGACCACTATACTTTTTTTTTTACTCTTGCGGAGTTATACTCCTATCTTAAGAATAATGTAGTGTTGAAATTCCCAAATTATTAATAGGAAGAAATGTGTAGTAATTTTGCAACCCGAATGTAGGAGGCACAGTTGCACAACAATAGATATTGTCTGTTATGTTTTTGTTTCTATCCCAAGGGTTAGGATATGCAGGGTTATCCCTATGCTATAACTCTCTGATATATGTGCGGGGTCCAATAGTAGTACTCGACCCAATATCTTAGGGCACCAACTAAGGAGGATAGTCTATGCCCTTAGTCGTACTACCCGACTACACATATACTAGAGAGTATCTTCCCGAGTGTTGTTCTCGGTGTCACTATAGTAGTTAGGCAACCGATCAGTTTATCTATGGAGGGATTCAAGAGATCTAGGTCGATCCGTATACAGGTGTTGTCTGATGTGATACCACTCGAAGGGGTACCAAAAAGGGTTACAAGGGTGGAAAATAGATGTGCGCTTGAATACCACTTGTAATTATTGCGTGCATGAATCCACGACCATGGGTTTATGCACATAACAACAAATCTCTGTAGCTTTAAGATGTCAAAATACGTCTCTACCTTGAAAAAAAATTAACCCACAATTTTATGCCAATGAAAGTGCTCTGATACCACTTGTAGTATTCTAGATATATAATAGTATGCAGAACATAAATACTTTAGCTAGAAATGGCAGAACAACAATGATATAACCAGAAAAATACCAGAATAACACCAGAAAGAGCACCTTGATTAATGATAGCAATGTTCACTTGCCTCTTCGAGGGGGCAACCTCCAACAGAGCAGAGCTCTATTACAATAATATCCAAGACAAGATTTCTCATACCCTCTAATCCTATTTATACTAAATCTATCTATCCAAAAGAACAATCTAGAGGAAGATCCTTCTAGAAGCGGAAGCTTCTATTAGGTCTTCTTACATTTGACTTATTCTTCCTTATTG
>ML790559.1:272221-309788 GCA_009831015.1 Picea engelmannii
TTATAAATAAATAAATTATAAAAAAAATCATAATTTAAAAAACAATATTTTTCAATTTCATTCTATAAAATTTATAGACATGTTGAGTATGTTGACTATATAAAATTTGATTATAATTTTTTATAAAAGATTTTATGATTTTAATTATCTTCTTTCAAATAATTATATAATTTTTTTTTATAAACATGTTGATTGTATAAGTGTGTAGGTTTTCATATTTAGTCATGATGCTATAAACATGTTGACTATATAAATGTGTAGATTTTCACATTTAATCATAATGCTATAAACATATTGACTATACAAATGTGTAAGTTTTCACATTTAGTCATAATATTTGAATTTTCTAGATGAATATTATGTAAGAAGTTTTAAAACATCCACATAGTATTCATCCATAAAAAAATTCGCATCATAGGATAAGAGTTCAATTATTTTTCCTTTTTCAATTTGTAAAAATTGAATTTTATAAAATTCATTATTTTTTTTTTTAATATAATTTTAAAATGTCAATTAAATTTTTATTTTATTACATTGTATTGTATGTAATTTATAAATTTGATATATAATTTTTTATGAATGCAATTCATAAATTTGATATCTAAATTTTTATTAGAGGAAACATTTTTTTATTAAATTATTTTAAAAAACTATTATTATAATCTACTTTATTTTTATTTTTTTAATTTTTTTATATAAATAATTAATATAATCAATGCTTAAACAATTATTTGGTATTGTTAAATAAAAATTGGATTTTATGTTTGGTTCACGAGTTTACTAAATTCCATGCTCCTCTGAAAAATCATATAACCAATTCATACCTATATGTTTTCCCATCCACTCCAGCTTTTGTGGCAAATCATATATTGGTCAAAGTGTCAAATAGATCATTTAAACCTTGTCTTAAAGAGCATATTGTTGACACAACCCACAATCACATCTCCAAATCTGCTATTCATGAACACTCCCATAAATCTAAACACGTCATTTGCTTCTACCAAACAAAAATTCTTCTCTCAACACCCTATTACACCTCACGTCATTTGCTTCCACCAAACAAAAATTCTTCCCTCAACACCCTATTACACCTCACTCATAATTTTAAAATCTCTTGAAATCAAAATACATCCACATAATTTTAATAGTGAAGATGGCTATAAACTAATCCATTCTTGGAAGCCTAATTATCATAGCCTCTAACAAGAAACCTTATTTATATGCATATCTCTGGTTTTGAAAAATTCTTAAACTAATCCATTCTTGAAAGCCTATTATTCATAGCCTCTAACAAGAAACCTTATTTATATACATATCTCTGGTTTTGAAAAATTCTTAACCCTTTTCTCAATCCTTCTTTAAACCCCATGCTCCTAATATCTTTTTTCTTAATCTATTTTTTACCTTATTGACTCATCTTCACTCATTATTATTGACCCATTATTATTATTTTATTATTATATTGTTTATGGTTAATTTCAAATGTTAACAAAAATTCTTCCCTCAACACCCTATTACACCTCACGTCATTTTCTTTTACCAAACAAAAATTCTTCCCTCAACACCCTATTACACCTCACTCATAATTTTAAAATCTCTTGAAATAAAAAAACATCCACATAATTTTAATAGTAAAGATGGCTATAAATTACTCAATTATTGGAAGCCTATTATTCATAACCTCTCACAAGAAACCTAATTTATATGCATATCTCTGGTTTTGAAAAATTCTTAACCCTTTTCTCAATCCTTATGTAACCCCATCCTCCCAATATCTTTTTCTTAATTTATTTTTTTCCTTATTGACTCATCTTCACTCATTATTATTATTTTATTATTATATTGTTTATGGTTAATTTCAAATGTTAACGATTATTTGACTAATTTAAAGCCCCTTTCATTTTTCAATTTGACTTTCATCCATTTCTTCAATGGTATCTTGTTTCTCTCACCATTATTATTTTCAATTTTTGGCACTCTTCATATTCATAAGTAATTTGAGGGAAGTTTTCATAATAATGTTGTTAATTTTTTTTTTTTTGTAAGTGAGTGTAAGAACCTGTATTACTAAAAGAGGGTTATGATACAAAAAAGGGGGACTCCATGGTCTGCCAAAAAGGAAACCAAACCAGAGGTTCCCAAGTTGCGTTTTCTGAAATAAACGAGGGGTGTGACTGGACTGCCACCATGGGAAACCAATCCAGTCCTACTATATCCCGTTTTTGAAAAGATAATCACTACAAACATGAGGAAAAACAAAAGTTGGGACTGACACTAGACTGACTAGACTGACTTGACAATAGACTAACCAGACACTAGTCCAGGACAATGATGTGTTCCTTTCCTTCATTCGCCTGGCCCTTGTTCTCCTCCTTCTAGGAGATCGTGCGATTCTTTCTGATATGTGTTGGCGCTCTGTTTCCGTCGGCTGGCGTGATGTCCATGTGATAGAAATAGCACAGGTAGAGGTGGAATTGAGCAACCAACCGCTCCATCTTGGATTTATGGTCCTTCTCAACCTCAACTAGAAGTTTGGTAATGATTTCTAGATTGCTGAGGTGACTCAAGATTTCGTTCAACAATTTCTTTTGTTCCTTGTTGTCGTCCAGTATGGCGTCTTCCATTTCCGAGCTCACTTTGCCGATAATCATCTTTGTTAGCCATGCCATCTCCATTGTTTTGTGGTAGAGGGTTTTCCTGGGCTACATGGCTCCCGGGTTCGTTACCTAGTCTGCTTCCTGAGTCAAAGCATCCCATGCTTTGCCCTTGTGTTTTTCTTTGATTTCCTTTTCCCACCGGGTAATGGTCGCTTTTCCTTTTGGTGAAACCAGAGTATGAAAGGTGCCCTCCACATATTTTGCCGCTTTCTCCATCCTTGAAACCTGTCGAGGATTGTTCGAAGTTTCCTTCCCCAGGGGGTTTCTTTTGCTGCGTGTTCGCTTCATTCGCACCATCTCGTATAGCCTATGACAACTCCTTTACTAGATTCTCAACCTATTCCCATCTACGCAGGGGATCCTCCTTTCCTTTCCCTTGTATATATGGTATCCCCTGCAGTTGCGCTCTTCCTGTGTGCTTCTATTTCTGTTATTTCTTCTCTTATTGAACTTTCCCAACTGTAGGCCCATCCTTCCAATCATGGTTTGCCTGTAGAGGTGAACCTTCCTGTCCTTTTTCCCCGTCACGGTATGTATGATCAGATGACTCGACCGTTATCCCTGTACAGTCCCTTGCCCCTGCTCGCTTGATATTCTACTATGATACTGCCCGTACCTGGTCTTTGGCGTGGTGTATCAATACTAGTCCGTGTCAATCTCTCTTGCCTTACTTCATTCACTTCCTGTTGTTTTTTGTCAACACTTTCCCATGGTCTTTCCCTGCAATTCTTACTTTTGACATGACCTTGTTGTCGTACCCTCACATGTTGTATAATCTGATCCCGCATTGTAATTGGTGGTTGAGTGTTGGGCAGTCATATCCTTCTTGGGTCCTTCATGCCTTCCAATGGGCCTTTCGTTGCCCTCCTCGATGTGACCTTCCTTGCTTAAGTTGTCGTCACGATCTTTTGTCGCTAGTTGGATGAAGTCTATTCTAAATTGTCCATTCAGGATGTTGATCCAGGTAGTGTCTAGTTCTCGTCCTTCCTTGCTAACCCCCTCATTGGCAATTCTGTTCGCCAGGCCATTTGCTGACTTGTGTACCCAGCGCAACTCCATTCTGTTCATCGTTTGCAGATGCTCCTGGATTTTTTGTAGGGAGTCTGCCAAGCACTAGTGTCTCTGAACCTTGCCCACACTGGTGCCATTTTTGAGTCTCTTCACCGTGTTGATAACCAAGGTGGAGTCACCTTCCACGATAGTGTTTGTCATCCTTTTGCGACTTAGAATTTAGAGAACGAGCTCTAGGGCTCCAAATTTCGCTGCATTGTTGGTTGAGTTTCCCATACTCCCAACGTACAGCCGAATTATGTTACCACCACTATCTCTGATCACCCCTCCCATCCCTGTCATTCCTGAGTTTCCTTTTGCCGCCCCATCAAAATTCAACTTAAGGAACCCTGCTGGAGGGGGTGTCCAGTTGTGCTCTTCTATTTGGAGTTGTGGTGGCTGCCCTACCTATGTGTTGTTGTGCTCGTCTTTTAGGTGAAAATATTCTAGGATGTGGGAGTCCTAGCCTGTGAGTTGTGCTTTTCCAGTCTGGAAGTTGCGGCTCTGCACCGTTTCTCGTATTTGTGAGATTATTGCTTCCTTGATTTTCCCTTCTGGAAGGATTTCATTCCTGAAGATGCGTCAGTTCCTTTCTTTCCATATTGCCCATATGATCATCCCTGACATGAGATTCCAGCAAAGGTTCACCATTTCATTTTCGCTGTAACTCTCATTCAAATTGTTGATGGTTGCGTTGATGTTGCCTCGGGTCCTATTGGATTGGCGAAAGATGCCTACCACCCAATCCCATATCTCTGTTGTGTAATTACATTCATAGAGGAGGTGATTCATTGTTTCTTCCTTAGCTTGACAGAGGTGACATCGTGATGGGCCTATGAAACCCCTTTTCCTTAGGTTTTCCTAGGTTAGAATTCGATTGTGAAGTACTAGCCATTTGAACATTTTGATTTTTGGCCATTGGGGGCTGCCCCAAATATTTCCCCACTATTGCGACGAATCGTCTTGGTCCTGGTCCACGATGTAATTCTGAGCTTCTTTTAAGTTGAATTCCCCACCGTTTTTCCTGGCACATCTTAATTGGTCCTCTTCTTCGGAGATTTTCCTTTTCCCCAATTCCTCCTCCACATCTTTCGTTATTGTTGTGATCTGATCTCTATTTTTTGGATTGAGTTTGTCCCAGATCCTCCATCCATCGTGATCATTTTCTTGTTTCCAGTAGTGATGGGTTTTGATTTTTCCTTGCGCAGTCATTTCCTGTTGGAGTTCCTCCCTGTCCGGATTTTCCATTCTGGGTTCCTTTTGCCACGCGTCCTCCCAGAATATAGTCGTTTTACCATTCCTCACTTCCCAGAAGTTGTGTTTCTAGATCCAGGTTTTGTTGCACTAGACTAGATTCTAGATGGTTGATCCCTCCCTTGTGCCCATAAAGTGAATTCGATCCCGGTCGTTGATGTCCGGGGCATACTTGGCCTTCCAGAGGTTTTCCCATGGTGATGATTTTTCTTTGACCCATCTCCACCAAAGTTTCACCCCGTAGGCTTCGTTGGTTACTTGTGGGTCTTGTAACCCCAAGCCTCTTTTGCATTTGGGTTTGCAAACCTTCTCTCAGGCCACAAAGGCCCATTTTTTATTATTTTTCGCTCCTCGCCATAGGAAGTCCCTTTGGATGGCTCTAATTTTTTGTAGTATTCCTTTGGGAGCAGGAAACATTGACATCATATAGGTTAGAATTGCTTGCAGAACCGCTTTGGTTAGGATAAGTCTCCCCGCTAGGTTGAGGGATCTGTAAGTCCAGTTTTTCACCCTCTCCTGTAGTTTGTTGATCACTCCTTCCCATGTTTCCATTGTGCATGCTCTGTCCGTCAGGGGGATTCCCAAGTATTTCTTTGGGAGCGTTTTGCATTCAAACCCCAAAATGTTTACCAAGTTTCTTTGAATTACAGGGTTGGTATTGAAGAAATAGATCATGGATTTTGAGTGATTGATCTCCGCTCTCGAGGCTTCCCCAAACTCTTCTAAGATTATTTTATAGGCTTTTGCTTCCTTGACCGTGGGTGTTCCATGGAGTAAGGTGTCATCAACGAACTGTTGGTGTGTGGAGGTAGGGCAGTTTTCGAAAGGTTTGATGCCTGCTATTTCTCCTGCTGTAGTTGCGCTTTTTATGCTTCTATTGATTCCTTCCATCATCAAAATGAAGAGGAAGGGTGATACCGAGTCTCCTTGTTTGATGCCTCTTGAAGTCCAGAAGGTTTTGGCTGGGGCTCCATTGATTAAGAGCGAGTAACTTGTCGTTGATATTAGGCTGACAATCCAGTTGATCCAGTGTTGTGCGAAGCTAAAGGCTTCCAGAGTCTTGGCCATATGGTGCCAACTAATTTTGTCATAAGCCTTTGCTAGGTCAAGTTGGATTATCATCCCCCCTCTCCTCTAGAGTTTTAGTGTGTGTATCATCTCATGGGCATGGATGATGTTGTCCAAAATTTGTCGCCCTTCTACGAAACCTGCTTGTTCCTGTGAAATCAGTGTGGGTAGGAGAGGTTTCAATCTATTGGATATGACTTTGGATATTATATTGTAAACCACATTGCATAAATCTATGGGTCTATAGCAGTCTGGGGTCCTTGCTTCATTTTCTTTGGGGATTAGAGTAATCATTGTGGCATTTAGCGTTTTCATAATGGAGGTCGAATGTCTGAAGTCTTCCACCACCCCATAAACATCATGTTTGATCACTTCCCAGTAGGCTTTGAATAATTCCCCTGTGAAACCATCTGGACCTGGGCCCTTTCCGTTGGGCATCTCTTGGACCACTTGGTCAATTTCATCCTTAGCGATGGGTTTGTTTAGATTGATATTTTGTTCCTCGGTAACTAGTCTGGGGATGTGTTGCGTTATCCTTTGTATGGCCTTCATTCGGTCTTGGTTGGGTTCCTGGGCTATCCCATGGAAGTGATTTACTAGTATATTTTCAATCTCCTTGTGGGATTCTCCCTTGATCCCATCTTGATCCCAAATTTTCAGGATTTTGTTGTGGGTTCTTCTAGTAATGGTTGTTCTACGAAAAAACTTGGTATTTTGCTCTCCTTCCTTTAGCCATCTGATTCTGGACTTTTGGCACTATAAAGTCTCTTCCTGCTGGCATATTGCTTCCCATTCCTGGGTCATTTGGATCTCTTCCCTTTTCTGATCCTCTTTATAGCCCTCGTCTATGCATGTTTCCTGGAGTTTCCTCATTCTGTCTTCAATATTTTTTTTCTTGGTTTATGTTTCCAAAGATTTCCTGTTCCACTCCTTGAGTTTATGTTTGATGTACTTGAGTTTCTTATATAATTTGAAAATCCTTATCCCTTACTTTGGTTGTTCCTCCCACCACCATTGGTTGATGTTCTCCTTTAAGGTGGGATGTTCGATCCAAAATTTCTCAAATCTGAAAGGTCTATTCTTCGGTGTGGTTTGGAAATTTGCTTCCAATTGGACTGGCCAGTGGTCAAAACCCCTTCTGGGAAGGATGTTGTAGTCTAAAGCTAATCCCTACAAAATGATGGACTCTGAAACCAAGGATCTTTCTAGCCTTGTCGCTACTTGATGTTTATTTGTAAGTTTTTTGTTCCAGATGAACTGGCCATTGCTAGTTCTGATTTACACCATCTCCACTGTGTCAATGAAATTTGAAAAGTCTTCTGCATCTCTATCCAATCTCCTGGTGCCTCCTTTTTTCTCTGCGAGTGTCATGATGAGGTTGAAGTCCCCTGCCAGGATCCAGTGGAGGTTGTTGGAACGAGCTTTTAGGTTTTCTAGGTCTAGGAACATTCTTCTCTTTTCTTCCAACATCTGGGGTCCATACACTTTAGTGCATAGAATCACCTCTGTGTTACCTATTATTTGCATGTTAACAGAAAGTGTGTGTCTAGTGGCTTCGGTTGCTAGTAGATTCATCACTTGTGGGTTCCACAAAGTGAGAATACTGCCTTCCATCTATTGTCCTTCAATGACCAACATCTTGTACTTTCTCCATTGTTTCTTTTTTATTGTTTCCATTCTGTCTACAGTGTCTTTTGTCTCTTGGACGAAACAAAGGTCTGGTTGTTCCTTCCTCAGTCTATTTTTAAGGATTATTTGATTTCATGGGATATTTAGGCCTCTAATATTCCATGTTATAATATTCATTTAAACATGTGGGGGGGAGTTGGGAAAGAGATTTTTGATCTTACCTAAGTTTATCAGCATAGCTCCTAGTTCCTGTAAGGCTACGCTGTTTGATTTCTTGCCTTTCTTCCTTCTCGTCTGCTTGGGTGAGATATGTGGTTGTCCCTTGCTTGCTTTGATTCCTAGGTGTCCTATCTCCCTGTGCGTGCGCTTGAGCCCTCTGGATTTGGCTTCCTCCCTTAGGAGGAAGAGGTATTGGATACAATCTAGTTTCTCTGCTGGTACATTGTCTACGCCTTGCCTTTTCCATTGCTTCAGTATACTCGGGAGATCTATTCCTTCCCTTTCCACAATATCTCTGAAATCAGGATATTCTGTACCTACCTCGCTTGGTGTCATTTCCGCGTCTCCATCTGCCTCCTGCATGGGAGTGTTGGCATCTCTAGTTTCTCCGTCCATAGGAGTTTCACTACCCCCCTATTCCATCTTATTGCTTGGACTATTTGTGTTCTCATTTGTTGCTTGTTCCCTAGCTTCTTTAGCTTTTTCCTTTTCCTTTCCTCCTTCTTCCCCTTTGTTGGTCTTGTCCTACCCTTTTGTTTGAGTCCTGGCTTTCAGATTACTTCTTGTTGGGGCTTTACTTGGTTTCTTGTTTGCTCTGTTTCTGCGGTTTGGCTTTATGAACCCATCCTCATCTTGCTGTATTTTGGTGTTTTTCACTTCTTGTTTTTAATTGAGAGGACATTCTCTGATTAGGTGTCCATGTTCATGGCATCTTCTGCATCTGAATGGGATCTTCTCGTAGTCGATGCTTTGTATCCTTTCCTCATCCCTGAATTCCAAGCTTATGGCTTTAGGGAGTGCCCCCAAAACATTCATCTCTATGCAGATCCTTGCATAGGATGTATATATCCCTTTTAGGGTTTCTTTCGATGTCTTCACATATTTTCCAAGTTTGTTACCGATTTCTTCGAAGGTGGAGGGCAGCTAGTAGTCTAGTGATAAGGAGTAAAGCCTCAGCCAAACGGGTACATTTCTGAAGGTTTCTTTCTTTGGGGAAAAGTTTTCCTTCCATGGCCGCATGTATAATCCTTCTGAGGCGTGGAAGTATTCCCCCCCTCAAAGACTTTATCCCTGTCCTCCAAGTTCATGAATACTGATGTGAAGAAGCCTTTCGAACCCAGATGGAGTTCTACTTCCCCGCTTGGCTTCCATTGATATTTTATCTAGTTGCGCAACGTTCTTTCTATGGGCCACAAACCCATGAACTTGAAAATTAGTGCATGTGTCTTCATCTGGTCCCTAAAGAGTTGTGTTTGTGGATCTTCTAGTATCACCTTGGGTATTAGTATTGTTTTAGGTTTACACGGGTTGCTCCCTTCTACCCCATTGGGGTTCATTGGTTCTTGCACATCATTCTGGGTTTCTCTGGCTTCTTCCTCCATGTGATCCCTTTTTTCCTAGTTGTTTTCCTGATTCTTTTACGGTCCTGATCCCGAGGTGCTTGTCACTGGTTCCTTGAAACCTACGCCTCGTGGGCCTTTCCCCCTATCCACCACTACCTGCTTGTATGAGGGGGTTCCATTACCTCCCCCTTTGGTAACCATGTTGTCCTCTGCTGTGACTGCGACTGTCAAACCCTATATTGCATTTGATCCAAACCCTAGCTCGCCCTTCACCGTAGAGAAACTCTGAAAGAAGTCATAGCATGAGATTAAATTACTTTTGGTTGATGAACCAATATTATAACTATATAATAATGTTGTTCATTGGAACCATGAAGATATTGAAATTAAAATGATCTTATATCTACATAAGATCTTATATCTACATGTGACTAATCCCCATTGGACAATATCCTTTGTTGACTAATCCCCATTGGGCAATATCCTTTGTTTTGGGTGAAAATCTTGTATTTTTGTGCTAAAATTGTGCGATTTCTTGAAGGAAACAAATTTGGCTTGTTAGAAGGTGTTGATGAATAGAGTGAAGAATGCACCTTTAAGATTGTCCTTTAAAATTCTCAAATAAAGACACAACACTTGTTTCATTAAAAAGAGCTTGGAAAAACAAACAAATTACATATACCCATGTTACCATTTATTACTCATGTTTCTACTTATACTTTCAAGTTCGATATACTTACAACTCACTATAAGTAAGATGTAGTTTTTAATTTTATGAATTAGTAAAATTAAAATTGAAATTGATATAATCTTTATAAATATAAATAAAATAAGTAGAGATTTATTTTAATTTTAAACATTTTATTTGTAGTTATGAATTAATTTGTATAAAAAATGTTATCTTATGAATTAATTTATATAAAAAAATGTTATCTTCAAAAGTTAAAATAATGAAAGGTTTGTATTTTCTTATATAGATAAAAAAAATATATGTATTTTTTTATTCTTGCTTATATTTAATAAATATAAATTTCAATATTGATATAAAATAACAAAAAATAATTTTTTTTAATTTAAATTTGTATTTTTTTATGGTTAATATTAAATTAATTTTTTATAACAAAATTTAAAAATTAATTTATAATTTTTTTTAACAAAATTTATTTTTTTATAACAAAATTTAAAAATTAATATGTATAATAAAAGACCACCAAATATTCAAGCATTTTTATTCATTTATTAAGAAAATAATTATTTTTTAATAAATCCATATACTATATCATGAAATTACAAAACCATAAATTCTTTTTTCAAAAAAATCATATATCATATCATAAAATGATGAGCAAAAGTCTCATAAATGAAATCCAAAAATTACACACACAAAATTTCATTAATAAAAAAAACTAATTAATAACATATAACAACATATTTAAAATGCAAAAGCTAATCACAAAAATTTAATTAACCACCAGCTTTGGCAAGCTTTTGAAACTTGCTCATTATTTTTGAAAAAAAAAACACGAGGTTTGATATCCACAGCAACTCCATGGTATATATACTTCCACTCCTTTGGATAAAAGTATTGTAAAGACAATACATTCCTATCTCTAGTGGCTTAATGTCTAATTGCTTAATCTAGATTTGCCAAAAATAAGAAAAGTGTGTTTAAAAATAGAAAAAATAAAAAAAATGCAAACACTATTATTATTTTTCTATTAGCATAGTAAATTGAATTTGTAATATATCTAAAAATATTTTTCTATTAACATAGTAAACTGAATTTGCAATATATTTTTAATTATTAATGAATCTATAAAATAACTCTTATATCTTCCCATAATTATTGGAAAGATATAACTAAAAGGAAAATTTTAAATAATGAAAAACTTTGAAAACTCTTGTAAATAATAAATGATGAACACTATTGCATTGCCATTTTTATAAAATGAAAGGGAACAAGATTGAACAGGTAGTGATTTTTTTTTATACATGTAGGAAAAAATTATAGATGATAACAATTTATTATAATTTTAAGTAAATAAGGATGATGATGATTAACCTCCATTAAGATTTTAATTAATATAATATAATAACCATCATCAACTCAAGCTAAGATGGCATAAAGATACTATTAAAAAAATAATCAAATCAAAATTTAAGGAGAAAATGTGGTGTGATAAAGAGTTAGAGGAAAAAATAAAATTAAGATATTATAAGTATGTAATCAACTCTAATCTAGAAGAAAAAAATAAACATTGCTAAGATAAGAACAAATTCTCACAAGCTCCATAGTGAAACTGGACTTTGGTCAATTCCTAAAACTCCATGGGATGAAAGAGTGTGTCACCTTTGTGACACTAAGAAGGTTGAAGATGAAAAGCACTTTCTCTTAGATTGTCCAACCTATACCCAGATTAGATCTAATTTTCAAAATATTTGTCACACTACCAACCTTCCTAACCTCTTAACTTAACAAAGTATGGTGATCTTGGAAAGCTTCTCTTAATGCTTTTCAAGCACAGTAACAAAATTCTAAATAATCACAAGTAATCACTTACCCTCTTAAGGTCCCATAAACCAATTCGGTCTTAGTGGACATTAATCAATGTCCATTAAGACTGAATTGGTCTATCAGACCTTAAGAGGGTAAGTGATTACTTGATATTCTTTAGAATTTTGTTTATGTTCTCGGAAAACATTAAGAGAAGCTTTCCAAGATCACCATACTTTTGTTGAGTTAAGAGGTTAGAAAGGTTGGTAGTGTGACAAATATTTTGAAAATGAGATCTAATATGGGTATATGCTGGACAATCTAAGAGAAATTGATTTTCATCTTCAACCTTCTTAGTGTCACAAAGGTGACACACTCTTTCATCTCATGGCGTTTTAGGAATTGACCAATGCCCAATTTCACTATGGAACTCGTGATAATTTGTTCTTATCTTAACAATGCTTATTTTTTTCTTTACACTCTGCAAAACAGATAGATAATTTTTATCTTCTAGATTAGGGTTGATTGCATCCTTATAATACCTTAATTTTCTTTTTTCCTCCAACTCTTTATCACACCACATTTTCTCCTTAAATTTTGATTTGACATTTTTTTAATAGTATCTTTATTTTGAAAAATGGTGTCTTCCACGATTCCCCAATAGTTTAGCCAAGACCGGGCATTTTTATGCTATCCTCGCTTGAGTCGATGGTGGTTATGACTCGATTTTGAAGCAATTTTAGGAAGCTTCTTGTCTTCCATGTTGTTTAACTTGTTCTTATACATTAGGTATCTAGTCATAGCCATGCTCTCAATGGAGGAAAGACTTGTTTCTAAGATTATAGGTTATACAATTCTTTTGTATTTGCTCTATCTTTCTCCAGGATTCACGAGAGATACTACAACCCGAGACTTCACATCCATAAATAATAACATGTATAACAAGAGTCTCAAAGAAGAATTTCTTCTTATCCCAACCCCCAAGTTCATCTGATTTACAATTGTTTTCAAGCCCATAGTAAGCTTTCCATCCCCCAATAGTCCTTTTCTTAATGTTATAATTCCAATTGCGCTTGTGGTGAATATCAATTCCAAGATATTTGTATGAAGTCACTTCCTCCAAATTATTATTGTCATATAAGAAGGTATCCTAAGAGATCTTATTGGATTTAATATAATCATGGCCTTAATCTTATTTATCAATAAAAATGAAAATTACAAATCAATTATATATTAATAATAAAAATAAATGACAAAAATTAAAATGAAAAAACTTAAATAATAAAAGTAAAAATGGACCCCCAAAAATTGTTTATTTAAAACATTAAAGAAATATAATAAGGTTGTGTATATTTGTTTGTATGTATTAACTCTATGACATTTACACTACTCTAAAGAAGATAGACCTTTAAAAAACTTAAATAACTCTTAATTATAAATTCGAAAATTTATTAAAAAAAAATAAAAAAAAAATATTATCCATAAAATTATATATTAATAAATATTAAATATTATATTATCTATATAATTATTCATTGCTGTGTCATTCGCTAATATGTAGATATAAGGACTTAGTGGAAGCATTGAATGAAAAAACGCCATGAATAATCTCAACGAACGATTTCAAAGAATGGTTAGTATAGCCGGTAAAGTCATACCTGCAAAGGTAAAATGAATTTATTTTCTATGTTGAACAGACTTCCATCTTGCATGCTATCATTTAACGAGGACTGCCGATGCCTTCTTTTGTCGGCATGCTCTTTCATATCGCAGCCTTTCGCAAGGTCCCAATAACTAAATTTAAGACGGAATGTATTTTGGGTGGCTCTCACTTAATTTATTTACAGGTACTTTCGATTTGATGGATTTTGAGTATGTGTATTTATGGATTTTCATGTTCTTTGATGTGGAATGCATTTTGGGTGGTTATCATTTAATTTATTTACAGGTATTTTCGATTTGATGGATTTTGAGTATGTGTATTTATGGATTTTCATATTCTTTGATGTGGAAGAAGTTTTATAAATGGACAAATATGGTTTTAGAAAACCTGTCAATTGATTGACATGTTTTCTACAAAAACTTATCTTTAAGAAATGTTTTCTAAGATTATCATACTTTTGTTGACTTAAGAGGTTAGGAAGGTTGGTAGTGTGACAACTATTTTGAAAATGAGATCTAATATGGGTATAGGCCGGACAATCTAAGAAGAGAAAGTGCTTTTCATTTTCAACCTTCTCAGTATCACAAATGTGACACACTCTTTCATCCCATGGGGTACACACTCTTTCATCCCATGGGGTTTTAGGAATTGACCAACACCCAGTTTCACTATGGAGCTCATGAGAATTTGTTCTTATCTTAGCAATTTTTATTTTTTTCTTTACACGAATAGATAGATAATTTTGATCTTCTAGATTAGAGTTGATTACATCCTTATAATACCTTAATTTTCTTTTTTTCTGTGACTCTTTATCATACCACATTTTCTCCTTAAATTTTGATTTGACTTTTTTTAATAGTATTTTATTATGCAAAATGACATTTTCCATGATTCCCCACTACTTTAGTAAAAAATGAACATCTTTATACCATCTTTGAGTCAATGATGGTTATGACTAAAACAAATTTAATGTTATAATTTAATATTAAATAATTTAAAAATAACTTGAAATAATTATTTAAAAATATTTTTTTTGGTTAACGGAATGATTAAAATTCTTATCGATAAAGTATAGCTGTTAACAATTTTTTTTATCAATGAAGTGAAAAGTGAAGATATAATTTTAAAAAGAAATCCTATCATTGAAGTAAATTTAATAAATTCCAACTTAATTTAGAAAAATTCTCCAATATCATGATTAAATTTATTCTCTTTTAACTGACTCCCTTTTCAAAATATAGTTGCTTTGGTATTTCGAATAAAAATATTTAAATTTCCTTAATTTAGGTGGGTCAATGACTCGAACACACTTGTCCGATATATTGATAGATTTGGACGGGATAGCTAGTCAGGAGAGTGAATAAATGGGAATGATCCATGTTGAAGTCAGAGTTAACGCGGATGTAATGATTCAAATGGAAGTCAACGTCAACCCGGATGCAAATAATTCGTTCTACATAACGCGGATGAAAACAATCTGTTCTGACATCTGGTGGTCAGTGGTCACTAATCTACGCGGATTGGGATTTGTAGCACAGACCACATGAGGATTTCTTCGATGCTTCTGACTATCTGCTGCCAATAAAAAAATTCTCGGCGGTGTGTTCTGTTCCTGCCTGGTCGACATGGAGATTCTTTTCACGGTGCTCCGCAGCTGACTGCCAAATGAAGATTTTTTATGTTTAGTATACCCAATGAAGATTTCAGTTATTGGGTTTCCGTTTTGAGTTCCGAGAGTCTGGAAACCATCATTTGATTGGAATGGCTTCGTCTTTGGTGAACCAATCACTTGCGGGTGCTGTACCGAACGAGCTGCTGGCAATCATTAAACATGTATTAAAGAAGAGCTTCGCCTGCAAGGCGGCTTGCAAACGCCTCCAAAAAACTTTGGAAGGAATGATGCCTATACTGGCTGACGACTTTAATACTGGTATAGAGTTGTCCCAACATAGCCAGAGGGTGCTCAGCGAATTCTATCAGAAGCTCCAGAAGGGGATTGAGCTGGTTGAAAAATGTTCCAAGGTTAACCGCCTAAATATCTACAAGAGCTATAAATATGCAGAGAAAATTGAAGATTTGGACTTGAATATTGTCAAGTTCACTCAAACCCAAGGTTGGGTACTTACCTATTCTGAATTGCATCGTTTGAGACTCCATCAGGATTTAATTGAGCACAAAATGGACGATAAGCTTGAGAAGATTGAGCACAAAATTGAAGCAATAAGGGAAGAATCAGAGAATAAGATCATCGAAGAGCATATGGATCAATTGGAAATTGGTAAAACGGCTTCCCAATTGAGCGTCCCAGAATTGTTCGACTTTCAAGTTGGTTTGAGGAGTTTGGTTCATGAGCTGAAGAAACGCTTCTTGTGCAATGATGTTCCCCTGCTCGCAGTGAAAGGCATGGGTGGTAGTGGCAAGACCACATTGGCAACGGCTCTTTGCAATGACACAGAAGTCAAAGGTGAGAGGAGTTATATGAATTAGTCCTTAAAGTACACAGAGATAATAGGACAGCAAAACATTATTTTGTTCTGATGTTGCTCTAAGATCTATGTTCTCTATTAGTGCGTTTCATAAGTTAATGAAATTACCTGTTGCAACTAGTTGCTCAAGTGTATAGTTGGAATCAACTAAGATTTAATTGTTCTGGTATCAAAGGGTAGAGTCTTCACACATACTAGTAGGACACACACAGGCAGAATTAAAGGGTTTCAGCTTACACCCTCCCCTTTCAAGCAACTTGGCTAGGTCTTTTAGTCATGGAAGAGTGCCCTAGGTCACCCGGGGTGCTACTAGTGAAATAATAAATGGTTAGACCTTGATTGTTTGAAATTTCATGAACGGCAGGTGTAGACATCAGCCACAGTGAGAACAAGGGTGCCTATTAAGCAGGGAGTTATGTCGACCCCTGAGCTTACCCAATTTACAATCCAAAAGTAACATACTTAGTTTCTGAATTGGCCCTTTTTCGTGGGGGGCAAACTCACCCAAGACAAGTGATGAAATAGGATCCAATCCTCAATCTGACTGTCCTGGGAAAATGTGCAGAAAGAGAACACTGTTTCTTTTATTGAATTTTGTTTCTGGTTTAGCATGCTCTTCTTGCACCAAGGAGTCTTTCTCTAAAGTTTCACCTACTTCTTTATCTGGTACGTCACACCTGTGTCTCAATGGAAGGCTTTGGATTTTGCTACACAATCCCTTTCACTGATTAATTTTATATATTTCTATTCTGGGTTTACAGATCATTTTAGAGACAGAATATTTTTTGAAACTGTTTCTCAGTGCCCAAATATCGAGAAACTTCTGGACAGAATGTGGGACAAGGTTGTTGGAGGGCGCAGACCTGATTTTTACAACATCCAAGATGCACGTATACAACTGCAGCAAAGGCTTCGTCAAATGGAACCTCGGCCAACTTTGGTGGTACTGGATGATGTCTGGGAAATTGATCACCTTGAAAAACTGTTGTTTGAAGGAAAAGGGTACAAGACGCTCATTACAACTAGAAACAACATTGTTGTTAAATCTGATTACCGATATGACCTACCGTGTTTAAGAGAGCCAGATGCCGTGTCCCTTTTCTGCTATTCAGCCTTTGATCAAAATTCCATTCCAGAAACAGCAGATGACAACCTGGTCAAAGAGGTATTTCTTGTAAAACCCATAGTGAGAGAAGTAACATCAAATATCACAAAGTAGATACTTTTATTAAACTTTTTATTGGGAAAACCAGCTTTCAAAGATATATTTTTATTCACCTTGCCTAATTTGGTCAAGCTGACCAAATAACAAGTGGTTCAATGCACTTTACAATGGAGTTTTTCAAGCCTTTAAATAGGCTTCATCACATACTAACACTGCGAGCAAATACCATGGGTTACCCAATACCATGGGCCAATAAACCACCAATTATAAACCCATCAATAACCAATTCAAGATTAACTCCAACATTCCCCCTTTAAACTTGACTTGGAATAACCACCTATCCCTTCAAAGTTTATTAACAGGGTTTATAGGAATACAACATGTTCCATAGATGATTCATCAAACTAGGCGTATGCATGCCGAAATAGCTCCTACAGCCATATGTCCATTTAAATGTGATTAACTTACAACTCCAAAATGAATGCTTACAATGCATGCCCGAGTATGTGATGGTCTAAGAATGTGTGCTTCATTACCTACATATCATCTACTCTCTCCATGGCTCCCATCATCAAACCACTCTCACTAGAGAGTCCAAGTTTACCTTGCTCTGATACCAAATGTAAAACCCATAGCTAGAGAAGTAATATCAACAATTACAAAATGCACAAAAGATTTTTAATCTGAAAATACTTTATTAGAAAAACCAGCTTTCAAAGATATATTTTTATCCACCTTGTCAATTTTGCCAAGCTAGCTAAAGAAGAGACCATTCAAGACATTTGACAATAGAGTTCTTCGACCCTTTAAATAAGCTTTATCACATGCTAATATCATGAGAAAATACCATGGGTTACCCAATACCATGGACCTATAAGCCACCAACTCTGAACCCATCACTAACCAATTCAAGATAAACCCAACACTTCTACTTTAACTGCAATACAACATAATTCTTGATCTTAATGTACTAGACTGTCAATGAAACATGTTTGGAATTGAGGATTATCCTCTGTAGAAATTAGGGTGTTAAAGATGCTAACCAATTGGCAACACTTGCATTACAGATAATAGCAGAATGCAAAGGATTACCGCTCGCTCTTAAGGTGATTGGAAGGTCTCTACATGGTCAGCCTCCTGAAGCATGGATCACTGCCAAGGACAAGCTTTCTCAAGGACAAACAATATCTGAATATCACAAAACAGCGCTTCTGAAACGCATGGCAACAAGCATAGATACCTTGGATGAAGAAGTCCGAGAGTGCTTTTTGGACATGGGAATATTTCCGGAGGCCAAAAAATTCTCTTCTGATTCATTGTTAGATTTGGGGGTTTATGTTCATAAGTTGGAATGGACAGCTGCTTTCACAATCTTAATAGAACTTGTGAGTCGAAATCTTGTGAATCTGGTGAACAATCAAAAGTAAGCCACTCACACATTTGTTTTGCCATTGCTTAACTTCTTTGAAGCATTTGGACTGGTTTGTGACACATGAGGTTTTTTCAAAGCTTTTTTCCAAAATGATAAATTCAAAACCTACCATTGGATAAACAGGTTTAAAGCAGAACTGCGAAATATATATATCAATAAAGCTAGTCACTGACTGCCTATTACACTGTTTGATAGGAGAGGATTGGATCTTTTGTTGAGCATTGATTAAATCATTTTCTCAGCTGACATAGCAACTTTAATTCACTATTCAGAGGTACCATGGTGAACTCTTATGGTAGCAGCCGCGATCTTTCCTTAATTCAGCATGATATGCTGCGAGACTTGGCTATGTATTTGACCAGGCAGGAGCCTATAAATAGACTCAAAAGGCTTATTATGCCTCAGAAAGCCGATTCTATTCCCAAAAAGTGGAAAAAGGCAGCAAAGTGTACATTCGATGCTGAGATTGTTTCCTTCCACACAGGTTTGGTGCATATTTTTTTCTCTTCTCTCCTAGTTGTTTCTGACAATTTTTAAATATTGAACTGCCTCACTTGATCAAAAGCTTACTGGCTCTTACATTTTACCTGCACATAATTTGTTTCTGAATGTGATGATTGCTGCATTATTGTATCTCAAGGTCCAATGGAGGAGAAGGATTGGTGTCATATGAACTTCCCAAAGGCTAAGGCTCTCATCTTAAACTTTTCTGCAAGTGAATACTTTCTTCCGCCATTTATGCATTCAATGCATAAATTAAAGGTTCTGATAATTGTCAATCACAATTCTAAGCGTGCTACACTCAAAGGTGTATCAGTCTTCTCTTCATTAACTCGGCTAAAAGTTGTTCAGTTAGAGAGAGTAATTCTTCCTCCCCTCCAAGAATACGGTCAATCCTGGCAAAAATTAGAGAAGTTATCCTTGATTCTATGTGAGGGTTGTGGAAATATGACCAGATTATATATGGGGTTGTATTTGAAGTTCCCCAGTCTTCTCGAGTTCACAATTGATCATTGTAGCAATTTGGAGGAACTGCCCGTGAGTATATGTAATATGACTTCCCTTCAACGGTTGTCTGTCACAAACTGCCATGATCTTCATAAGTTATCAGATGATATAGGAGATCTCATCTCACTGCAAATGCTCAGATTATACGCATGTCCAAGTTTAGAAGAACTACCATATTCAATTTGTAAACTTAGACGACTACAATACCTTGATATTTCACTGTGTGGGCGCCTAAAACAATTCCCAGATCAATTGGGGCAATTATCTAGCTTAAAAGAACTTGATATGAGGGAGTGTTCTCGTGTGAAGCAACTTCCTAAATCGGCTAGTGACTTAAGGTCTCTGATGCATGTCATCTGTGATGAACAGATTGAACATCAATGGTTAGATATCAAGGCCTCTAGCATTTCTGGTCTCTGGGTGGAAGTTGCAGAAGAACACTTCCATCTGGATTGGCTTGACGATTGATTCATTGATCATATATAGGAAAGCACTTACAATAGTTCTCTATCAAATATAGAGAACTGTTATGTTTGAGCCTTGAGATTTTCTAGTTCAACATTGGAAGAAAATAAAGTCTCAGCATAATATGGCAATGGGGCACAGTTTGTAGAAAATGTACTCAGCGAGGAGGTCAAGGAGGGATGTTCATGCCAACCCTACATGGCTACTCACAATGAATAATAGAGACAATTTATTGAGTGTGGTACAGCACTATCCTGAGGCATTGGGATTTTGTCAACTGATATAAAGTAAGTTACAGAGTATAAATTTTGTACATGATTATTTTCTTGTTTTATCATGTTTACAGCATGTAATATGAACGGTTTTTTCCAGCTTCAGTAAAGCTAGTAGATTTCTTGCAAATACTGATCTAAACAATACCTTTGTATCTTGTCTGAATCTTGTTTCGTTTTTTTTTTTCCTCGTTGAACTGAGTCAACTTATTTCATGAATGACTTAATGGCTTTGAGGTAGGTAGCTCTTCATAAAGCAACAGCGACATGATTTTAACATTTAACCACCAAATGGGCAACAAGGCAATGTAAAGCAATTACAAAAAGAGGACTGCTAGGCCTCAAAATCTACAAGATGAGGAACAAGGTACATGGATCAAGTAAGGCACAGTAAAGGCATTATCAATGGAGGTGAAACTGTTAGGCATGGCTTATGCTAATGTTTAGATTTATGATCCCATATAACAGGTTGGCCTTCCTTTTCATTTCATCTCTCTTATTCTCTCATACAATTGCCCCATTTATGCTAGCAGCTATGCATATTACACAGAGACACTAGTATACTTTCAAAAACTAAAAAGTCGTGTTTTACATCACTGTACATGCCACATGACCTTGAAAGAAATTTTCAGGCAATGACCAATGGTTAATTCTGTTTGACAGAACTGGAACCATACATATCATCATATATAATGAAATCCCTTTGGTTCTGGGTTGCAACTCCATAATTTTTCTTCTTTTGTGATTCAACTATTGAGACAATATAAACAAAATTGTAAGATTTTACAAGGGTTTTGCATCATATCACCGAGGAAATGTTCAAGCACCACCTAAGCCTAGTTTTTGGATGTTATTGTAGTTGCAGACAAACCAAAAGGGGAAAATAGCAATATTAAAATGCACTACCGCTGAATGATTAAGCTAAATGCAAAAAAATTGGTGCTGATATTTTGGGCCTTTGTATTTGTATTGATGACCAAAGTACTTTACAGCGTCTGAACATTCGGCAGGATATTAGAAGTTCTATGTCACGTCCCCTTCCTCTTCCATAGATTTTAACCATAAAACAAGAACACAATTAATACTTGGGCAATTAACAGCCCAATAGAAGTTCGAACAAAATGCACGAGTGCAATTAATAAAATGCAGCGGAATTGAAGAAGCACAGATTAACAGATTTCATGGCATCCAAATACTTATATTTGGAATTAGGCAGATATCATTCATATACATATACATATTTCCATATCAGAAATAGAATTCAAATGTAGATTTATGAATAGAGATAGAATACTAATCTTTTAACAGAAGAGAGTTAAAGAAACTGGATGTGTGCGAGCAATTTTCTGCCCAACTGTAGGTATCTAGCACAAACGCCACTCCCAAGCCAGGCTAAAACGCCACTCCCGAGCCAGGCTAAGACTACCAAAATAAGGAACCAAGCTACGGTCTGCTATCTCACTCAATTCAACCCATTTTCTCTCATGCTCAGCAAATCGAATCAGGTCAAGAGCACCCTATCAAACAGTGATGACACTATCTTCCATTGCCCTACATAATACAAGGAAGTTCTTCCCTTTCTTTGCTCAACAGTCCCTTGGAGATATTCTTCCCTTCCCTTTGAGTATTCTTCAATGTAGGCAAAAGGAGTCCAAATCTGCTGAATACTTTATGGGCATAGCCTGGAATAATAACACTCTGCTGTCAAGCATCCAAATGAGAAACAAATACACTATCTATTTCTTTCCCAAGTTCTGCAATTCACTCTTTCAGTGCCAGTTTGGTCAATTTCCAGATTTTGTTTTTGAGTAACAATGAAGAATGCCACATGAAGCACATGAACATTGGAATGGAAAATTGTCCCTTGAATTGCAAGAATGGTTTTTCTGAAAAAGGAGGGGAAGGATATCTCATGAGGGCAAAAATTGCCTACACTTTATCTCATGCTAAAGTTTACAGAGATATTTATACCCTCCCCTCTAGATTTGATCTTGTAACTTTTTAGGAGGAAACACATCTTCTTAACCATTAGGCCCACTCAGACTGTATTAATATTCTAACATTAATACTTATATAGCTTGGGTTCACTGGAAAATCTACCACATAGTCCAGACCATTTACTAATCAAAACTAGTCTTAAATTCTACAATAAGAATCCATATAAACATATTTACATCATTTACATACATAATCAATTTGATCCACATTCATACACCAAATTGAAATGACAGATAGCATTAAGTTATAAAAAAATCATTTTCTTTTTAATTTCCTTTTCTAACTAATAATCTAAAATTTATTAATAATATGAAATTTATAATTTTTTTTTTAAATTACACGCATGAACACCTTACCACTAGGCCCAAACTTATAGCTGGGACTACCCTAGGAGCATAACCCATTGTTTTATGAGGTGTTTGCTAATGTTCAAAAGCAAGTTACACGTTCTCTAAACATTTATTTATTGAATTAAATGGCCATAAACTTACAATATCTTAACTTACGTGACAAAATTTAGATAATAATAAATTTTATATTTATGATAATGATTAAGTTAATTAAAAATAAGGAAAGTGCAAAGGAAGAAGAAAATGACTAAGTACTAGTTTAAGCATGGTGCAAGATGCTAAGCATGGAAGAAAAGTGAATGGTATAGTTTTAAACCTTTTCAAGCGAAACAATGAATATATATTCTTAAGGTAACATAAAATAAACAATACTTGAGTTCACATGTCATAGGGTTTGACAATCACGGCCGCATCAGAAAGCAGCATGAGCACCAAAGGGGGGGGTAAGGGGACCCCCTCATACAAACAGGTAGTGGTGGACAGAGGGAAAGGGCCAAGAGGCATAGTTTTCAAGACATCAGCGACAGGAATCTCGAGATCAGACCCAGGGAACCGTCAAGAAAGAAGCCAGGACAAAAATGAGACCACGGGTGAAGACGCTAAGGAAACTCGTAATGAGATGCAAGAGGCCGCGAAGGCCAACGGGACAAAAGAGCACAACCCATGCAAGCCCAAAACAACAATGATACCCAAGGTAATACTGGAAGACCCACAAACGCAATTCTATAGGGACCAGATGAAGACGCATGCGCTCATATGCAAGTTCATGGGGTTATGGCCCACAGAAACAACTCTGTGCAACTGGATCAAATATCACTGGAAGCCAAATGGACAAGTGGAGCTCCACCTCGGCTCGAAGGGTTTCTTCACAGCAGTCTTCATGAACCTGGAGGATAGGGATAGAGTCTTCGAGGGAGGTCCATACTTCCACGCCTCAGCTGGACTATACATGCAACCCTAGAAAGAAAATTTCTCCCCGGAAAAAGAAACATTCAAAAAGGTATCGGTTTGGATGAGATTCTACTCCTTACCCTTAGACTACTGGTTTCCCTCCACCTTTGAAGCATTAAGAAACAAACTAGGGAAATATGTGAAGACCTCAGAAGCCACCCTAAAAGGAAGATACACATCATACGCAAGAATCTGCATAGAGATGGACGTTTCTGGAGCACTCCCAGAAGCCATAAGTCTGGAATTCAGGGATGAGGAATGGATCCAAAACATAGATTATGAACAGATCCCCTTTAGATGCAGAAGATGCCATGAACATGGCCACTTGATCAAAGAATGCCCTCTTAATAAAAAGCAAGAAGCGGCAAACCCCAAAACATAGTAGGATGAGGAAGGGTTTATAACACCAAACCCTAGGAACAGAGCAAATAAAGAGAAAAATAAAACCTCAACAGGAAATAACCAAGAGACTCGGAATAAAATGGAAGGAAGGGACCAAACCAACAAAGGGACAAAAGATGAAAGTGACTTGACAAAAGTTCAAGAGGTCAGAGAACAAGCAACAAAAGAGCCTACCGATCGGCCAAGCAACACGACGACACAGGGGAGTTACGCAACCCTGATGGACGGAGAAACAAAAGATGAGAACACCGCTATGCAAGATGCAGAGGGAGATGCAGAGATGACCCCGAGCGAAGTAGGCACAGAAGACCCTGATCTTAGGGACTTGGTGGAAAGGGAAAGGATAGACCTTCCAAACATATTGGAACAATGGAAAAGTTAGGGAGTCGACAATGTACCAACAGAGCAACTTGACCGCATCCAATACCCGTTTCTCCTATGGGAGGAAGCCAAAGCGAGAGGACAAAACCGCACACACGGGAAGATAGGACACCTAGGAGTCAAATCCGGTGAGGGACAACCACAACTATCACCCAAGCAAACAAGGAGGAAAAAAGGTAGGAAATCAAACAGTGTAGCCCTACAGGAGCTGCGAGCGCTACTGATAAATTCGGGTAAGATCAAGAAACTCTTTCCCCAATCCCCCCCACATGTTTAAATGAAGTTCATAACTTGGAATATAAGAGGCCTAAACAACCCAAGAAAGCAAAGAATCCTTAGGAATAAAATAAAGCAGGAACAACCAGATCTCTGTTTCATTCAAGAGATGAAATACACTACAGACAGAATGGAGGCAATCAGTAAACAACACCGGCGCAAGTACAAGATGGTAGCCATCGAAGACCACCAAAGGTTAGGCAACATTCTCACTTTGTGGAACCCACAAATTCTAAATCTAATAGCAGCTGAAGCAACCAGATACACCCTAACGGTATGCATGCAAATCATTGGAAACATAGAGGAGATTCTCTGCACTAATGTGTATGGACCCCAAGGGCCAGAGGAAAAGAGAGGAATGATCCAAGACCTAGAAGATATAAAATCCCGATCCACCAACCTCCACTGGATCCTGGCAGGGGACTTCAACATCATCACCTCACTTGCGGAGAAGAAAGGTGGTACAAGAAGATTGGAACGGGATGCAGAGGAGTTTTCAAAGCTCATTGACAGAGCGGAGCTGGTATATCTCAAAACTAAGAATGGCCAGTTCACCTGGAACAATAAACAGATGAACCTGTTTTAGGTAGCTACAAGACTCGACAAATTACTTATATCGGAGTCAATCATTATGCAGGGGCTAACCTTAGATTGCAACATCCTTCCCTAGGGTGGATTTGATCATTGCCTAGTGCAACTGGAAGCAGGCTTCCAAACAACACCAAAGAATAGACCCTTTAGATTCGAGAAATTTTGGATTGATCACTCGACTTTAAAGGAAAGAATCCAACAGTGGTGGCGGGAGGAGCAACCAGAGAAAGGGACAAGGATGTTCAAACTTCATAAGAAACTTAAGTACATCAAAAACAAGCTCAAAGAGTGGAACATGGATACCTTCGGGAATATAAACAAAGAGAAAAACAACATAGAAGAAAAAATGAAAAAACTCTAAGAAACCTGCATGCGGGAAGGCTATATTGAGGATCGGAAAAAGGAAGAGATCCAAATGACCCAAGATTGGGAGGCACGATGGCAGCAGGAAGAAAAAATCTGGCGTCAAAAGTCCCGCATCCGATGGCTAAAGGAGGGAGAGTGGAACACCAAGTTTTTCCATAGAACAACCATGGCCAGAAGAGCCCACAACAAAATCCTGAAGATCAAGGACCAGGATGGAATCGAGCACGAGTCACATCAGGAGATTGAAACCACTCTGGTCAAACACTTTAACGGGATAGCCCAAGAACCTCACCAAGATAGATCGGAGGCCATTCAAAGGATAACCCAACATATTCCATGCCTGGTCACAGAGGAACAAAACATCTCCCTAAACAAATCTATTACCACGAAAGAAGTTGACCAGGCTCTCCAGGAAATGCCCAGTGGGAAAGCACCAGGTCCAGATGGCTTCATAGTGGAGTTCTTCAAAGCCTGCTGGGAAACCATCAAACATGACGTTTACAAGGTAGTACAAGACTCTAGAAGGTCCGTCTCCATCCTTAAAGCACTAAATGCCACAATGATCACACTAATACCCAAAGAAAATGAAGCCAAAACCCCTGATCGGTACAGACCTATAGCGCTATGCAATGTGGTTTACAAGTTAATCTCCAAAGTCATAGAAAATAGACTGAAACCCCTCCTACCTTCACTGATCTCACAAGAACAGGAAGAATTTGTGGAAGGAAGACAAATAATGGACAACATCATCCAGGCCCATGAGATCATGCACACCTTGAAGCTTCAGAAGAGGGGGGGAATGATAATACAATTGGACCTAGCAAAAGCTTATGATAAAATTAGCTAGCACTATATGGTCAAGACTTTGGAAGCCTTTGGTTTCATCGAGCACTGGATCAACTGGATTGTCAGTCTTGTATCCACAACAAGTTACTCGCTACTAATCAATGGAGCCTCGACCAAACCTTTCTGGCCCACGAGAGGTATCAGACAAGGAGACCCACTGTCCCCCTTCTTGTTCATTCTGATGATGGAAGGCCTAAGCCAGAGCATAAAGAGCACAACCGCAACTGGGGAAATAACAGGGCTCAAACCCTTCGAAAACTACCCCACTTCAACACACCAACAGTTTGTGGATGATACCTTACTCCACGACATACCCACGGTCAAGGAATCCAAAGCCTACAAACAAATCCTAGAAGATTTTGGGGAAGCCTCGGGCGCTGAGATCAACCACTCCAAGCTGATGATCTTTTTCTTCAATACCAATCCAACTATCCAAAGGAATTTGACCAACATTCTAGGCTTTGAACGAAAAACACTCCCAGCCAAGTATTTGGGGGTTCCATTGACAGACAAAGTGTACAAAATGTCAACTTGGGAAGGACTAATAAACAGGTTATAGGAGTGGGTAAAAAATTGGATGTATAGATCCCTCAATCTAGTAGGCAGACTGATCCTAACCAAGTCTATTTTACAAGCAATCCTAACCTTTATGATGTCCATCTTCCCCACTCCACAGGGGATCCTATAGAAAATAAGAACCATCCAGAGGGACTTCCTGTGGCAAGGTGCGGAAACAAAGAAAAAATGGGCCATGGTGGCTTAGGAGAAATTCTACAGGCAAAAAAGCAAAGGAGGCTTGGGGCTACAAGACCTACAAATGACCAATAATGCATATGGGGCAAAACTCTAGTGGCGTTGGTTCAAAGAAACTACTACACCTTGGGTAAACCTATGGAAGGCAACGTATGCCCCGTACATTCGCGATCAAGACAAAATTTGCTTCGGAGGATCCAGGGAAGGGTCAACGATATGGAACCTAGCCTGACACAACAAAGCCTGGATTCAGACACACAACTTCTGGGAAATCAGGAATGGCAGAAAAACTAGATTGTGGGAGGATGCTTGGCAACAGGAACCGAGGATGGAGAACCCGGATAGAGGGATACTCCAATAGGAGAAAATCATGCAAGGTAAAATCAACGTCTACCAATACTGGAAACAGGAAATGGACCGCAACAAATGGAGAATCTGGGACAAGACTATTCCACAGAACAACGATACACCCACAACAACAATAAAAGAGGTGGAGGAGGAACTGGGAAGATGAAAAATAATAGTCATGGAAGAAGAGGACCAGTTGAGGTGGGGACAAAAGGACGAAGGGGAATTCAACCTGAAAGAAGTCCGACACTGTATGGAAAACCTAGACCAAGCAGACCCACTGCAACACTGGGATAAGCTTTGGAACAACCCTCAATGGCCAAAGATAAAAATTTTCCAATGGCTAATACTACACAACTGCATTCTAACTTGGGAAAACCTCAAGAAAAGGGGATTTACAAGTCCATCAAGATGCCATCCCTGTCAAGCCCAGGAAGAAACAACAAACCACCTCCTCGACGAATGCGCCTACACTGCAGAACTTTGGGACTGGGCTGAAATTATCTTCCGCCAGTCCGACAGGATCCGAGGTAACATTGCCGCAACCGTCAATCTATGGAAAGAGAACTAAAATGAACAAGAAGAGGTGAACCTCTGTTGGATCCTCACCCTAGGAATGATCATATGGTCGATATGGAAGGAAAGGAACCGATGCATTTTCAAAAACCAAAGCTGGCTTGAAGGGAAGATCAAGGAAACAAGAATCTCCATGATACGAGAGACAGTGCAGAGCCGCAACTGCCAGGTAGGTAGAGCGCAACCCACTGATCAGGATTCCCGAGTCCCAGAGATCTTCCACATGAACAATGGACGCAACCCCAATCAGTGCAGAAGGTCACCGCAACTCCAAGTAGGTGAGCGCAATTGGAAATCGCCACCTTCAGGCTCCTTCAAGTTGAATTTCGACGGGGCAGTGAAAGGCAACCTAGGGAGAACAGGTTTGGGAGGAGTAATCAGGGACAATAAAGGAAACATCATCCGACTGTATGTTGGAATTCTGGGCAACTAAACCAACAATGCCGCGGAATTTGGAGACCTGGAGACTGGCCTGGAGATTCTAAGTCGGGAGGGGATGGAAAACACCATAGTGGAAGGAGATTCTGCGCTGTGTATCAACATAGTAAGAAAACTCCAAAACGATACTAGAATGGGCAAAATCCAGAGGCAATGGTGATTGGCCCACCTACTACAAAAAATCCACGAGCACTTGCGAACAGGGATCACTGTGGAGTTGCGCTAGGTTCAAAGGTAAGCAAATGGACTGACGGACATAATAGCGAATGAGGGGGTCGATAACAAAGGTCCAGAACTGGACACAATCTGGAGAAACATCCCACAAGGTCAATTCTGAGAAGATTGCACCCAAGTTGAGGAAAAAGACTGGGACAACAATAGTAGTATGAAATATTACGACAAAAATGGAGGCGCAACAGGCACTGAAGGGCATGTAGGTTCTTGGCAGAATCTGATTTCCCACCCATCAAACAAGGCTACAAATGCAGACACAGATCACACATTAGGTGAAAGCACGACACCACTGTCCTGTCAATAGAAAGAAGTACAGAGGCTACCCGTGGGAAAGTAGAATAAATAACCCATAGGCGGCGAAGGATGAAGGACTAAAGGGTTTACCAGGGCCAAGTCTGGGCACACCTCACCCAAGTATCGTTATGGGATGGGGAAATGAATGGCGTACAATGCGCAGGGCAAAGAATTGGCTCAGGGATTACGACAAGGTCATCAAGTGCACACACTCTGGAACAGAGGATACTGACCAGAAGGACCACCTTGATGAGTAGGCCATGATTGCAAGGACGGGACCACAGCCGAGTTGGCTCCATAAAAGAAGGTATAATAGAAAGAACCACATACTAGAGCAAAGCAATTACATAGGCCACCTTACATACCAGAAAGAGGTGAAACGGAACAGGAGAAGAACCCAACGTAAAAGCTACCACCTGCAAGCGAATATGGTACGCATGAAGAAAACCAACAGTAAGAGAGCCCCCTAGGGGATTGAAACTCCGCAGAGCACCCGGAGGATGACATGAATCGAACAAGTGGCCAAGGAAGCAAAGAGTACCTTCCTCAAGCAGGTAGACATAAAGGGGAAGACGATCATCAAAAGATGGGAGAGAAAAATCAACAATGCTCGCAGGGGAAAAGCCTGGGAAAAACTAACTCAGGAAGCGGGGGGGGATAAGGGAACCTGGAGCCACACAGCCCAAGACAACTCTCTACCACAAGAAGGTGGAGGAAGCCTGGAGAACAAAAACGCTGATAGGTAATATGTGTGCGGACTGAAGGGAGACCAACAGGACAAAAACCAGAGAACAAAAGAGGGTGCTTACATGTATTCTAAACCGCCTCAACAACCTAGAGGCAAGGGAAAAAAGACTTGCCTAGGACCAGAGAAGACAGTAGGAAAAATTGGAGCGCATGGCAGGGCAATTCCAACTCTATTTACGCTATGTCGACCATATAGACATTACTCCAGCCGACATAAATGGAACCCCAACGTGCATCAGAAAGATATGCCTGGTGGAGCAAAGGGAGGAGAAAGAGACAAGGCAGGAAGGATATGAAGAGCACCCCATCAATTTGGACTAGCACAGGATGAGCCCTGGTCAAGTCTCTCAGTGTAGGACTTAATCCCACTATGCTTATGCTTTCTCTGTTTTTGTTATGCTGGCATTTTTCAAACTGGATTATGGAGGTTTGGGTCGGTTTCCCATGGTGGCGACCCATGCCTACCCTGCTATATTAGACATTGCATCCCTGGGACCCTTGATCTGGTTCCGTTCTAGCAGATCTTGGGAGTCCCTGCATCTTTTTTGAACTATAATTTTCTACAGTAATATAGATTCTCACACTCCTTTACAAAAAAAAAAAAACATAAAAAAAACAATAATGTACACTCAATACATAGATTTATTCTAGAAACTTTTAATTTGAAAACCAACAAAACTTAGAGTCACACTTCTATCTTCTTCATTGTATCTTCTTAATCATTCATAATACAATATTAGGTTTTCTGTAAAATCCAAACACTAATCCACTAACTCAAACTAGATTACAACTCTAATCTCGTAGTTGGGATTAGATTACAATGGAGCGAAAACCATTGGCTTAAAAAGTATAAAAGAAAACAAACAAACAAACAAAAATTCAGGGCGTTGTTGTGAACCTTGTGGCCTCCCCACTAGTGCGGATATTGGATTTGTACCTGATACAACTAACCCCTCGTGGATGAATGCATAGTGCACATGATACAACTAACGCCTCATGCATGAATGCATTGTATACGTGTTGCAATTAATGCCTCGTGGATGAATGCACACTCCACATGCAAAGAATATAACACATCTCCAACAAATTAATGAATAATAAAGAACACAGACAAAAGAAAAATAGAAGAACTGAATATATGTCAACATTGTAAATATCGTCAAGTTATTGGAATATTGCAATAATTTTGTTAAATTTACCCCAAATGCTAAATTAGTGCGAAGAATCATGACATGGTAATATTTTGAAAATACTGTTGATGTATGCAAAAAAGCTATAGAAAGCAAAAAAATACAATTTTTTCTCTAGAACGGATTAGTAAATTATTTTTCATCTATTTTCATAGTTTTGGGTGGAAAAATTGGAGCTATTGGCTTGTAGGGCCCATTTTAGGGGTAATTGACCTTGCTTTGGTGATTTAGCATCAAGAGCCTTTTGGATCCCATTAGAGGCCTTAAATGGCCAATTTTGGGGTCAAAACTTTGTTAATTAAGTTCCTAGTTTCTTATAGTTGTTCTATGCATTGAGAGATTTCCAATGGTGTGAAGATCAACTTAATCAGAGTTTGTATGCATAAGTTATACCTCCTGTAAGTTGACCTACCCTGTTGAGCACAATGATACTGAGTGGATGCCATGTTAGTTCAAATTTCTCACTCATGTGGGGATAGTCACTTGTGGACTTTCAAGAAGATTCTAGAGGGTCCAAAAATATAACATTAATTAGGGGTTGAGGCATGCAAAAACCCTAAACCTGACCCTAGACAACTATCAGGGCATGCTAATACTAGGTTGTTAGGATAGGAAGGGGTTTCATTCATATTGTATTGTTTGTTGTTCCATATTTGAGCATAGCATTTGGGAGTGGGATATTGAAGCATACAAATGGGAGTAAAAGATCCTATAACAACCATATTTTCCATAGTGTCCATGGAAACTCCATAGGCAGTGCCCTGTTCTTTATATTTGTTCTTTTTTCCACATAGGTTGAACACCTTAAGAAACCGCTCAAACAAACAAATCAAATATCAATACACCATTGTATTACATGGCTAAAACTCCCTTTTACATGTTTAAAACCCTCAAAGAATGAAATAGTCCATGGCCCTAGCCAACATGGCCACTTGAGGCAATATATTAATGCAAAATGAATATTTTTTACATATGAGTTTCTCACAATCGATCATCAACAAATGACCCTCCATGCTCTTCATATAGAGATAATGGACCAATCAGATGCTAAGCCATGGATCAATATAAGTGTTAGTATTGATGAAAATATATATTGTTGGATCACTTTAGGGCTAGAACATATCGTGATTGTTGGATTACATAACTACAAGCATACTAATGCATACTAATGAAACACATGAAAGAAACACACTTTACTTAAAGATACATTAGATCAATTTGATCTTAACTAGCATCTAACATTCTCCCTTAAGAACAACGTGGGATAGGATTGAAGGATTTACAAAGGTGCCACAATAGAAGAAGGAAGGATGCATTAGAACCTATCTCCCCTTAATGAAAACTTCTTGAACTCCTAACATGGATCGAAATTTAGAAAGCTTTTCTTCTGTAAGAGACTGTGAAAATGTTTGCAACTTGATCATCTATAGGGAAAAATATTACTTTGAGAACGTGATCTGGAATAAGCTTTTTGATGAGGTGCATATGTAGCTCAATGATCCAGGTGGATATTGGTGGCCACCCACCTATTCCAATTGACCCATCTTGACAGTTTTTAGTTCAATATGTTTTTCTATAATGACGACATTTCTTTGTAATTGCGGTTCTACACTTTCGAGGCTATCTCAAAGCCCTGCACATAATCTAGGTGGATATTGGTGGATGCCCACCTATTCCAACTGACTTATTTTGGAAGTTTTCATGTCATTACATCTTTCTATACTTCTAGGGCCATTTTGGGGCCCTAAACAGTGATTTTTTGGCTTGCCACAATCAAACTAAGGTTAGAGATAGTGCTTGATGACATAATGTGTAGCTCTCAACAAGACCTTTCTAACGGGCTATCACACACCTAAAACAAAGGTCATATGCAAAAGTTACGACCCTGGGAAGTTGAGGTACCAACTTACCCATCGAGGCCCACATAAATTTTGGCGTTTCATCTCCTAGGGTTAGGTTTTTGGATGTCTAGGGTTTTGGAATTCATGAGTAATGTTAAAAATTCCTCTAGAGCCTCATTGTAATGATTATTCTTAGACGAATGCGCGTAGCAACCACATATCTTCTCAAAGATAACTACCACCATTCGAGCAAGTTGTTTTCAGTTATGCAATTTTACAGTTTCAACCTATTTTCTTTATTTAATATAAGTTATTGTTCACTGGATATATGTTGTTGTTCTCCATATATTTGTGTTGTTGTATTCAATTTGTTATTCATTTCGTTTCGCTCATAAATCCAGATCAATGGTATTAGAGCGGTCTGCTCTTCATTTGTTTTTCTTTGTGCATGTCCTCGATAAGATCTGGGTACAAGAAGTTGGGACTCGAACCAGGAAATCCTTTGCAAGACTGGCCTCATCGATTTCGACAACAACTCATGGGGGACAAGAATAAAGATGATGGAGAAAGAGATCCTTTTAAACTGTTGCTCGAGGAAGCCCTTGCGTGAAAAATGAACGAAATGATGGACAACTTTGCACAGATCCTTCAGTGGATGCCCACAGAAGACACATCTTCATCAAGCGTCCATGCAACCCCCTTCAAGGTACAAGTAAATTTTGATATTCCATTATTTGAAGGACTGTTAGATACAGATGCTATAGATACATGGATGGATCTGCTTGAAGGGTATTCTTCAGTCCACAATTTTTCCAATAGGGAAAAGATTACTTTTGTACTTCTCAAGGCCATCCCCCATGTTAAGGACTGGTGGGATACTTACTTTGAGCAAAGGGTCACAGAGGAATATGAAATATTTGCGGTCACCCCCACATGGTATTCTTTCAAGGATGCCATTAAAGAACAATACTGCCCTGTTGGAAGCTACGAGGACCAGTACAAAAAATGGACCATGCTACGTCAGGAAAGGGACCAGACAGTACCATATTTCACCAATATTTTCCATACCCTGCGCACCAAATTGGGTATCAAAGACTCTGAACGACATATGGTGTTCAAATACCACGAATGTATGCATAGATATATTCAAACAAAAATGGATTTTCTGGACATCGCATCATTAGGTGCGGCTTATAGATATGCTATCAAGATCAAGCATAAATTTAAGCAGAAGAGGAGAGAATTTGGATCTGTAAACTCCTCATAGCCGAAGCAGGGAAAAGGTTGCCCCAAACCACAAAACAAGGGACATAGAATAGATGGTTACTCTCAGGACAATCAGTCCAAGTCGCAACCCAAGAAGGGTAATGAGAAGTCGAAGAAGGACATGAGAAAGTGGTGTGAATACCATAAAATCCCTTGGCACAACAACGAAGAATCATTCCAAGAAGTCACTAGTGGCCGAGATGAAAGCTTCCGAGTCAAAGGAACATTTTGACTCCAAATCAAATCTAGAAGGAGGGAAGCGGATTATCGATGTTGAACCCAACACCATTGTCGCTACCACCAAAGTACAACCAAACAAACCAGAAGAACCAGAGGAAGAGGAACACCCCTTTCACTCATAAATGTGAGTAAAGGGGGGTCCGCTTCATTTCATTTTCGATAGAGGAAATGAGAAGAACCTGATCTCAACAGAGGTCGTCAAGTGGCTGGACTTGTCGATGACACTGCACCCACAACCCTACACCATCATCTGGTTTCGCCAAGGAAGAGATCTTCATGTCAGGAAACAATGTCGTCTGCCCTACAACATCAAACCCTTCAAAAATGAGGTATTGTGTGATATTTCTCCCCTTAAAGTTTGTGATGTTCTTTTAGGCCAACCATATTTGTGGAAGCGACATGATATGTATGAGTCTAGACCTTGTAGTGTTATTATTACTTTGGGTAGATAATTGTATAGGATACCAGAGGTAGCGCCACCTACCGTTATTTCTTTAATCTCTACTAAGAAATGCAGTAAGGTCATTTGACAGACCGAGAAGTTCATCTTCTTTGTGATCCGTGCTCGTAGTAAGAAGAAGGTATCTGCCACATCCATGGCCTCTACACATAGGCTCTCTTTGCAACAATGGCAAGTGGACGAGATCGTGGAAGAGTACAGATACATCTTCTCCTCACCCACTAGGGTACCGACACATTGCCAAGTCAATCATCCAATTGATCTAACCCTCGATGTACCTCTGCCTAATGGACCAGTCTATCGTTGCTCGCTAATGGAAAATGATGAAATCAAGCATCATATCCAAGAGATGCTTCAAAAGGGGCACATCCGACCCAACTCCTCCCCTTGCAGAAGCATAATTGTACTAGTGCAGAAGAAAGACAAGACCTGGTGGCTTTGCATTGATTACATAGCATTAAACAAAATCACAATCAGGAACCGATACCCAATTCCCTGAATTTATGAACTTCTTGACAAACTCAAGGGGGAAAATTTCTTCAACAAGATTGACCTAAAGTCTGGGTTCCACTAGGTTCCCATCAAACCGACTGATGTATGGAAGACAACTTTCAAATCTAAAGAAGGTCTCTTCGAATGGCTGGTCATACCCTTTGGATTAACAAATTCACCAACAACTTTCACGAGGTTGATGGATGATGTATTGAGACCCTTCACCAACTCTTTTGTGGTGGTATATCTAGATGACATCCTCTTCTTCAACATAAATTGGGAGGAGCACATGCATCATATTCAATAGGTTTTGAGCACTCTGTGGTAGCACAAGCTATATGCCAACTTGGAAAAATTCTCCTTTAGCATGAACAAGCTCTAATACTTGGGCTACATTGTTGATGAGCATGGGGTACATGTGGATCAAACTAAGATCCAAGTCATCCATGACTGGCTATCCCCGACCACACTAATCAAGCTTTAGAGCTTCTTGGGGCTTGTCAACTTCTACCGACGGTTCATGTTGGGATTCTCCCATATTGCATGGGCCCTCAACCAAGTGACCAAGGGAGGTGGCAAGGACAAGTTTTCATGGGGGAAGGCACACCAACAAGAATTTGATGATATGAAGCATCACTTGTGCTCAAATCTAGTACTCTCCTTACTTTATCTGCAAAAACCGTTCGACATTGAGATTGATGCATCCAAAGATGTTGTAGGAGAAGTTCTCACTCAACACGGTCATCCAGTAGCATACCATATTGAGACCCTCTTAGATACCGTTTGGAAATACCCACCTATGACAAGGAAATGTATTCCATTATGCAAGCCTGCCATCAATGGAAACATTGCATTCTAGGAAATGAGACAATCATCCACACTTATCACAAGCCTCTGCAGTTCATACAAACATAGGGGAATTTTCATAACGAGCGCCATCAAAAGTGGTCCACATATCTGCAACAGTTCCATATCAAAATCAAGTATAAGACAAGGAGCACAAATCGTGTCGATAATTGCCTCAGTCGACCTCTCATTGCTGCACTCACCACTGTGCTCCATTCTTGTGGGCATGAGGCATCAAAGTGCCCCCAACTTTATCAATGAGATCCTGACTTTGCCACCACCTATTAGCTCTTGGGTACATGCGCAAATGTCACCAATTTTCACATTCAGGATGGACTGTTATGCCATCTGGGCCACCTCTATGTTCCCGCAAGCGAGTGCACAAAGCTGATTTAGGAGGCTCACTACTGTCAAATGGTCATACTTTTTGGCATGGAGAAAACTGTGGCCTTTGTACAGAAACATTTTTATTGGCCAAAACTTTGACATGACGTCAGCGATTATATCATATCTTGCACTGTCTATGCTATTTCCAAGGCAACCATCAAGAAGCAAGGATTATTCACCCCTCTTCCTACTCCCGAGAGGCCTTGGGAATCCAAATCAATGGATTACATGTCTGGCATCCCATCCACAAAGAAAGGAAATGATTTCATATTTGTGTTGGTTGATCGGTTTTCGAAGATGGCCATTCTCACAACCTGCAAGAAGAGAATCACAGCGACATATACTGCCAAGCTATTCTTCGAACGAGTGTGGGTCCATTTTGGGATACCACATAACATCATCTCAGATCAGGACAATAGGTTCCTCAACACATTTTGGTCGAGTCTTTGGTCACTGTTGGACATCAAGCTCACTAAATCCACTGCCTTCCACCCTCAAACCGATGGCCAAACATAGGTCGTCAATCAGATGATTGTGCACATCCTACGCATGTATAAATCTAAGCATTTACATACATGGGATGAGAGTCTTCCCTATGTTCATCATAGCCACACCAAGGCTCTCCATAGCTCCATCGACCATAGCCCTTTTCAAGTGGGTTTGGGATTCCAACCCTTGGGTCCCATTGATGTTGCACTACCTCTTGCAAACACATAGGCAAAATATTCCCATGTTTAGTCTGAGGCCGACAAAGCCACCGGATTCATTGAGTGGATTCAACACATCTGCCAACATGTCCATGATATTTTGTAGAAATACAATGCTATGTACAAGCAACACCATGATCAACACTGGGTACCACACAAGTTTCAGGTGAGAGACAAGGTCTGGTTACATTTGCAGAAAGAGCGCCTTACAGGGCCCCATCGAAAGCTCTATCCACTTTGCTATGGGCCTTACACTATCACCAAGGATGTGGGTGACAATGATTTTGAGCTCAACAGTCCCCCCTTCCTTGTCTTGCACCCAGTGTTCAATGTGGACCTCCTCCAGCCATATTTTCCACCATTATTGGACATCTCGGAGATC
>ML790560.1:7542-18211 GCA_009831015.1 Picea engelmannii
ACACTGGTGTACTGTGCATGTGTGTGATTGTTTATTTATTACTGCTCATTATTGGATAATAATTCTACATTGATATAACATTTGAAGAAAAAGGATTATAATTACGTTATTACTGATTCGCCCCCCCTCTCAGTAATCCAACATATTTTACTTTTGAATATCCTTTCTTAATGTGACAATCTCTACTTCCAAGTTTATGATGATCATGTCCTTTTCATCTAGTTGTTATTTGAGTGCTTCTTCAATTCTTTTATCTTCTTCTATTTGAAACTTCAATTTTGTGATCATTTGTTCTTGTTCTCGAGTGTCATTTTTCTTGTCTAGTTCTTCTTGTAGTTTCTTGTTTTTTTTGTTTTCTCTTACGATAACTTCTATGGCACACATTAATTCTTCTTTATAGTCAAATTCTGCCTCTTCAATTTCTTCTTCAACTTCTTCACATTCTTCTTTGGCTTCTTCATATTCTTCTTCGGAGTCCTCTTTGTCAGAGTCTTTTACTGCCATGAATAGAACTCTTTCTGTCTCACTGTCACTGACTTCATCTTCATCTGATGATGAGTTGTCTTCTTTGGTGTATAATATTTTTTTGAAAAATTTCTTTGTATTTATTTTGCCTTTATATGTGTGTTTTCCTTTTGAGTAACCTTCATCATTTTTCTTTTTCTTATGAGGACATTTGTTAAAAAAATGACCAATACCATCACAATTAAAACAAATTAAACGGATCTTACCTCTATACCTATCGTTGGTTCCCTTGTTCAGTCTTTGGATGAAGTTGGCCACTTTTTCATCATCTTCTGAGACTTTGCTGCTGCTGCTATATTCTTCTTGTTCCTTTTTCTTTTTCTTTGATCTTTTGGATTCTTTGAAGGCTACTTCTTTTACATCTATATTTTCTTGTTCAATTCTCATCTCATATGCTGTGAATATTCCATGTAGTTCATCCATGTTTATTGATTTTAGATCCAATCTTTCTTCTAGTGCTGATATCTTAGGGTTGAATCTCATAGGAAGAGATCTTACTACCTTTTGAACAATTACAAATTCTTCGATTTCTTCTCCCAATCCTATGATTGCATTCACTATGTCATTGACTTGTAAGATGTAGGCTGTGATATCTTCATCTTCCTTCATTTTTAATTGTTTGAATTGACCTCTATAAGTTTGAAGCTTTGCTTCTTTGACTTTTGAATATCCTTCATAAATATTTCGAAGCTTGTCCCAAATATCTTTAGCAAATTTACAATGTGCAACTTTGGTGAATACTGTATCACTGAGACCATTCAAAAATGCATTTTTGTCTTTGGAATTATTCTCACCGTGTTTCACTTCTTTGTCATTTGTTGGTGGAACTACTGGTGTTGTGTATCCATCTACAATTGATTGCCAAAGTTGAAATCCATGTGCCTTTATATATGTATTCATCCTTATGCTCCAAAAAGCATACTTATGTCCATCAAACTGTGGTATTCCATTTTTATACGAGTTGGTACTCTCTGTTATCACTCCAAGTAACTCTTTGAGGTTGTAATACAAAGATGCTTGGTAACTTAAGGTAAACTTGTTTTTGCATTTTTTATGTGTGGATCAATGGGATAAATCAATTATAGTATGGTATTCAGATAGTCAAAATAAGAATCAAATGAACCAGTTCTCTCAAGGATCAATAATTAGATGATAGCTTTTAAGTGGATGAGAAAACAATGCTTATAAACCAAATACAAATGTAGGGTTTAATAAACAATGATAAGAAACTATTAATCAAGTTATGAGATAACCAATGAGATGAAATTCATTCTACTGCTAAAACAACTTGAATAAGAGTACAGAAGGAAAGATGAGAATCTGATATCAGTAGAGAGAGAAAACTGTGATTTGTATTATCATATGGAAAAGTCTGTTTACAATATAGTATCTTCTGTATCCAAAATCGAACCCCCTTTGATATTACATATATGACCTTAAATAATCTTTAAAAATTATTTTCAAGATCCTCAAAATATGGATCTGATATCCTCTTTTCTTATCTCAAATTCAAAATTGTGAGGTGGCTGGAAACGATAGAAATTTATGGAAAAATGCTTCTCCAAGATTCACCTATATCCTCCAAATAACAATATATATTGGGAAAACGAGAGAGGTTATTGAAGATAAGTATTTTATTATGATAAAACTCCTTCCATTTCTAAAAATTGTATTCCAAATCATCAGAATCTATCCTTAAAGACAATGACTAAAACAGGAAAAACAAAGTATTTGATTTCTAGAAATATGGTGCTCAAAGATTGACCTATATTTCACAAATCACAATATATATTGGAACGTTGAGAGAGGATATTGAAGAGACATTCGGTCTTATGAAATACCTCCTTTTGTTTTGAAAAATACTCTTCTAGATGATCATAATCTGTCTCCTAAGAAGGTGACTAAAACAGGAAAATCCAGATTTCCAAATCTAGTCATATTCCTACATTTTAGGATTTGATCTCTAGAATACTTCTATTGATCAAATGAAGTTCCACCTGCACTCATGGATGATATTTAATAATATATATGTTTATTAATCATCATCATCTCCTTAATAAACTCAACCAAGTTGAATTTGACCTTTTGACCAAAATAATACATTTTGGAAATTTTCTGAAAATGATGCCTCATCTTGTGGGGAACTTTTGACTGCCTTCCCAAGATCTAGATGAAGATATGAAATTACCATTGGAAATATTAGGATGTCTATTTATCAATAAACTATTTGAGCATGTAAAACAGACTCTCCACGGCTCAACAAATTGATTTTTCCCAAGGCAGTTTATCAGCTGAAAAACTTGCACTTTCACCAGCTCACTACACTGTGAAATCAATCATTTAGCTGGTGAAAAGGGAGACTTTCACCGGTTTACTACACCGTGAAAACTTCATTTAGTTGATGAAAGCTAAAATTTGATTCTTGGTATATTTTGAGATGACACATCATTTTTTCATTGGGTAATAAGATTTAAAGCCAATCTTATATACTTTAAAAATTAAAGATTTATAAATAAATATTTACCTTATTATCATCTTATGATATGATATCAAAACAAATTTCAGAATGAATTATTTGATTGCTAACACTCTCCATGATCTACTTTTCAGTGGTTTAACTATTTCTGAAGGAACCTCCTCTGATACCAATTGTTGGATTACTGAGAGGGGGGGTGAATCAATAATAACATAATTATAATCCTTTTTCTTTAAATGTTATATCAATGTAGAATTATTATCCAATAATGAGCAATAAGAAATAAACAATCACACACATACACAGTACACCAATGTTTTACGTGGAAACTCAAATCGGGAGAAAACCACGAAATGCTTATTCTTATATGTCTTGAATAATTACATTCATTGGAAGCACCAACTTCCTTTGTTTTCCAGCTGCAACTAGAAGGAGGCTCCAACCCCCTAGTTCTCAGGCTACAACCTGAGGGAAGCTCCAACTCCCCAATTCTCTGGCTACAACCAGAAGGAGGCTACAACCCCTATGTTCTCTGGCTATAACCGGAAGGTGGCTACAACCACCTGTCCTTGCCCCATCCAACCACCCTAAAGTAGAAGTAGAATGATGGAACCAATTGTTACCCATGATTTTGGTCGTCATGATGATGTATTGATGATGGTGTACTCAGGGTCTTCACAAGAAATTTCTCTTGAGAAAATTTACTTTCATCTCTTCCCAGAAAACTCATTTTTGAAGAAGGTTCGCAGGCTGCTAATATATTTGGGTGCGAGAATGCCTGATTCTCGCAGGCTGCCTTAAGCCAGGGTGCGAACTTCTCGCACTGTGTTGAATAGCTAGGGTGCGAACTCTTCCTAAAGCATGGAAAAAGATGAATTCTTGATGTTTCTAGAAGGGAATCTTCTATAAGGATTGGTTGGCATTTGAATGCCAACCCATCCTTCTAGAAGATTCCCTTCTAGAAACATCAAGAATTCATCCTTTTCCATGCTTTAGGAAGAGTTCTCACCCTAGCTATTCAACACAGTGTGAGAAGTTCGCACCCTGGCTTAAGGCAGCCTGTGAGAATCAAGCATTCTCGCACCCAAATATATTAGTAGCCTATGAACCTTCTTCAAAAATGAGTTTTTTGGGAAGAGATGAAAGTAACTTTTCTAAGGAGAAAGTTCTTATGAAGAGCCTGAGTAAACCATCATCAATACATCATCATGACGACCAAAATCATGGGTAACACCAATGTCACACTATCACTGTGAGATATACCATTGTAAACCTATGCCAATAAATCTGAACCATGCATGAACCGTGCATCAACCTATACCTCAACCTATAATCAACCTGTACCATAAACAAGTGCATCAACCATGCACAAACATGTACCAAACAACCTATAATCAACCTGTACCATAAAAAAGTGCATCCAACCATGTACCAAGTATGTACCAATCATGTGTCAACTACTCATAAACTATGACTCATCAATATGTACCAACATCATCAACAATACACATCATGTACATGCCAACTCATCAACTACTTGTCTCAACCATGTACTCAATATGTACCTCAACCAAAAGCCCTCATCAATTTCATCATCCAAATCTGATTTGTATCTATGTAATAGAATTTATGTATATGATCACATTCCTACAAACCTTCCTTGACTTTAACAACAAGAGACTAGCATTTTCATCAAACTTTTCTTTAGTCTCACATGCCTAGTTTTGGATTAGTCAACAACCCTAACTTGAAGTAATCATAACTTTGTACATGTAATGTATAAATATATGAAACTGATAAAAAATGTTCTTCAGTGTGTTTTATATAATTCCTCCAGGTTTCACTACTTGGAACCTCTTAGAAAAGGAGTTATAGCAAAAATAACATATCTTGTTGAATTCTGGCTTATTCTAGAGAGCGACCTTGTAGAGCATGACCCACATGAAATATTTGTTGAATTGATCTATAAATGTTACAAATCATACTAAATAATGTACCCTAACCAAAACATTTTGTTTCAATGAATTTGGATAAATTATGAAGAAGTTATGGCATTTTTACCCGAAACACTTGTTTTTTACTAGTTTCAGGACTAGCCACAAACACTATTTTCCACGCAGTGTAACTCCAAAAATACAATGACCCACAAGATGAATTGTTTGCCACATATACTTGGATATGTTTTCTCAATGGAATAGAAATTTCATGGTCTGAATCATTATAGAAAAAAGTTATAGCGAAAATGGTGACATGACCTATAAATAACATACCTTAGAAAGCACCATCAAAAAGTTTTATCCTTCTTTGCATTTCAATCTTTTTTTCATCACATTCCCTCATAATTTTGGCTTAGATATCCTTGGTTACCTCAGACACCTATAGATATTCAATATTCTCAAGTGTGATTAAAATGAGAGAGCCTAGCCTCTTATTTATACTCTCCAAGTGGCTTCCTTAAAAACATCTTCTAGGTCACTTTGCCCACTTTCCTTATTTTAGGGTTAACCCACTTCTAATTTTCCCATTAAATTTATTATTTAAATAATTTATTTTGTATTCAATTTGAATTATAGTAAAATCATCACTTCAATTTATTATTTACCTTTCAAAATCTCTTAAACCACTTTGACTACTTTGACCTTTTGGGGCTTCTAGATGACATGTGAGGGTCCTCCAACTTCGTAAGGCCATAACTCTCAAACCGTAAGGAGTTATGTGGCGTTCCACATACCAACATAAATTGCATGATATGTACTATCCATATAGAATAATATTATCTGAAAATATATCATAAATCATACCGTTACCCATCAAACAAACTTGGGTCCATTACCCAAACCTCGGGTCTCCAACTTCTCATGGCCATAACTCTCTAACCGTGAGGAGTTATGTGATGTTCTACATACCACTGGAAATGGAATGGCAAGCACTATCCATCTAGGATAGTTTCCCTAAAAAAATCAATGTCCTTCATCTTAGTATTACACAATTAAGCATGGGTTCTCTTACTCCGCAAAGCGTCTTCCTGTGAGGGATTTCACCATAAGGGGACCATTTTGGAGTTCATCCATATTTACTTCTTATCAACCATGAAAAAACAATAATGAGTCATATTTACATCAAACGATATTGGGTCCATTACCCAAACCTTTTTTCTACAGGGCTTTCTTCAAGGGTTGACATCAATGACAACCAACCTTAATAAAAAATAGAGGCCTTGGGAACCCAACTTGACTTTAGTACCACATATTACCCAGAGACAGGTAGGCAGACCAAACAAACAACCCAAATCCTGGAGGACATATTGCGTATATATGTTATGGACAAACATAACTGTTGTGAGTATTTCTTGACACTGGTAGAAGTTTCGTATAACAACAGTTATCAAAGAACCATTAAGATGGAGCCTTACAAGTTTCTTTATGGGCGACCATGTTAGATGCCTTGAGTTGGGATCAACTTGAGGATAGGGTCCTGGTGGGACCGGAAGCGATCCAATAAATGGAAGATAAAATGAAATATATAAGACAAAGGATCAAGGAAGTGTAGGATCGGTAGAAGAGTTATGTTGATGCGCATTGTGTCGACCATAGTTACGAAGTTGGCGATCGAGTCTTCTTGTGGGTAAAACTGCATAAGAGTTCGATCAAGTTTGAAAAGGGTGTTGAACTATCTCTTAGGTTCATGGGTTCCTACGAGATTGTGGAAAGGAGAGGGTCATGGCCTATTGGATAGGCTTGCATGATCCTTGAGGCATATGCACAATGTCTTTCCCATCTCTGTTTGAGATATTATGTTAGTGATCCTACACATTCTTTGACTTGAGTACCTTGTAGGTATCAGATGAGGGTGTGCTCACAGTTGAGCCAATCTATGTCCTGGATCATCACATTTGACAGCTACAATGTCGAATAGTAAATGAAGTCAAGGTCTAGTGGGACAACTATAGTTCGTACTCAACGACCTGGGAGGACGCATATGATATGCGCTAGCAGTTTCCATTTTTGTTTGATAGATAGACTTATGATACCATGATACAATTTATTTTGACACTTATATACTGTGAAACTTCGGGACAAATTTTAGACCAAGAGGGGGTGTATGTAACATCCCGCTCTTGTGTGTACTGAGCGAACTTATTATTTGAGGACACTTGCTTGCAAGTGATCCAGATTATTATACTATTGGTCATTTGATTATGATTATGAGGCATTATGGAAATGATGATATGTTATTTTGTGTATTGACATAGACATGTGCTATTGACTGGGTTTTCCTGAGTGTGTAGGACTTCAGACCTCAAGGATGTAGAGGCATCAATGAAACCCCTTGGACTACGGATCAAGTCAGGGAGTGGACTATTGGGTTTTGATGGCTGTTGATATGACATATGTACATCTGATTAGATGTTATGATGATTGATTATTATTGTTGACATGATTCATTGATGATGCAAGCTGACGATAGCTTGCTGACCAGACTCACATGTGGAGTAGAGGGGTCACGCATGACAACCAGAGAATTTTAAGGATATGTGTGGACAACAACCCTACCATAGCCTAATAGCACTCTCATTGTGGCTTGAACTGTAGGTTAATGATTACCTAGTTCAAGAAGACCCACTATGTCGTGAGGGTAGACTGCAAAAATCGCTCATGATGATTCTAAGGGGCGCATAATAAGGGAGGGGCCTTATTCCTTAGAGGCCCTTAGTCTCCCACAATATCACCTAATGGAGTATTGAATCCAGGGGTTTTTTATGTCTACCAAGTCAGTCAGGAGGCAAGTGGCACCCTTGGAGAACGTAGTTCATCTTGAAGGGCATGTCATGCAATGAAAACGGAAGGAGGTGAGTGGCACCCTTGGAGCACGTAGTGCGTCCTGAAGGGCATGTCGCACAATGAAAACTGAAAGAGGCGAGTGGCACCCTTGGAGAACCTAGTGCATCCTGAAGGGAACACCACATTTTTAAATAATAAGGGAATAAACCTAGATGGCCTTAGAACCAATGATGTGTCAAGTGTGATTTAAAAAAAAAATTCCCTAATAAAAATGTCGCCCAGCCTAGTGAAACTAAAAATATAGGTCTAAGTGACACTTGTGGTAAAAAACAAAATCACAATTAAACATGTGACGAGAAGGGGGTAATAAATTCATTTAATTTATTAAAATCAAATTATTGTGGCGGATTAAAATTTCAAAAGGGAAAAGATTGTTTTTTTCATATGCTAATTAATTTTTTTTAATTAAAAAGAAAAAGGGGTAAAAGGTGGCTTTTCTACACTTGCTAATTTGAGTTTTAGATAAAAAGGGAAAATAGGGAAACTTCAAAGAAATAGAAAACTAAGGGAAAAAGGGGAAAGATAAAGAAAAAGGGAAATGTAAGGAAAAAGTTGAATGACTAACTTAGCAAGGAATCTTTCCTTTAAGAACTTTCTAATTAAGAACTCAACTAGGAATTTAGTAAAGACATAAGTCATTTAAGATGTGTAAGGGAATTTTGGGACACGAAGGAGCACTTTTAGGAATGCTTTTAGGTGGGTGAGGGAAATAAGAATAATTGAATAATTAATGAAATTAATTTCTGGTGCAACTAGGGGGATGGGTGACATGTGTATGGGGGAGGTCTTTTCTGATTAAACTAATGAAAAATAAATTAAATGAGAATGTGGGAAATAAATCACTTAAAAAATCTATAAAAATGATGGAGGAGGAGGGGTATGGATGAGATCTTTATGTGTAATGTTAAGCTGTAGAGTTTTTGTCTTGACTGACTTATCTTATGGGAGTTGGGATACCTAGCTCTGGTAATGAGTGGTATCTCAACCTTGCAAGGTGAGATGGGAGATATTGGTTCTCTGACATAGTGTGTGTGGCGCATTTGCAGCTCTGGGGGCTCAGGGGGAAGAAGAGTACCCCTAGCGTTGGCTGGGAGGTATCGGTGAAGTCACATTGGTTAGAAAGCAGGATTTGGACAGAGCGTGCACATGACAACAACTTGGAGTTGTCGCCTTGGGCTATGGTACACATGCATTTATTTTGAATGGTAGATTAAAATTGTTCTTGCTCTTTCATTACTGTAATTATATGGTGTAAAGAAATGTGTTTTACTCAACATTTTTAATCAAGAACTTAAATTCATCATAGATTTACACTCGTTGCATTTGAATTGATTTCCTTGGCAACCTGATCCCTGATTGCTATGACCGTTTTGTTTTATTTTATTGATTATTATGAAGGGATTGTTCTTTATCTTCCATCCTTATCCCTAGATCATCATTCCATTCCTGAGCAGTCGTCCAAGAGACGAATTGACGATCGCCAATTCGGTGTTCATAGACCTATAGATTCTAATGCCCTTCTTTTCTATGCATGGATGATGAGCAAAGGTTAATTTTTCCCCGCTGTCTACCCCTTACTTATGTTTTCATTTTTTTATTTTATTAACCCTTAATCCTTGTGCCCTCCTTGTGATTGAGTATTTCTGCGCTTGAATGATAAAATCCAACTTATGGAATGGTAAATCTCTACGTCTTTTTAATGATAACTCCCAATGTTTTTTTTTATGGAAATTCTCTGCGTTTGATGTTTTCCAGCGTTGAGGAATGTTTAAAATCTACGATGGGTGATTCATTTTGAAGGATTAATCTATGAACAATCTTATTTACCAAGTCATTTTTTTCTCAATTTTGTTTTACCCTGAACCGTTTGAAGGATTTTTCTTGTGTTGAATCCCCTTCTTGAACTCGTATCTTACCCAACTTACCCACCTTTATTTTCGTGGCACTTGGCACATCCCTTCACACCAAACATTCGTGACACATTGGACAGATTTGCACCAAAATTTCTAGTGATTTTACCTCTGCTATTTTTTGCATAGTTAAGACAACGATTTTATGTGTCTATGGTTCATTTAGGGTAGCGATTTTAAAATGTGACTGCAATTTTAAATTATGATAGACAACCCCCTTTTTATTTTGATATGCAATGATGTTTTTTGTTTGTTTGTTAGTTTGTCCGTGACATGTGGGACTAATCTGTGGATAAGAAACCATGACTCAGGGCATCTAAGCCATCAAAATCACCCAAGGATCTCACCCATCTTGAGCCACACTAACCCTTAATATGGTTGGATTTTGTTTGTCACCGTAGGTTTCGAACCAGTGACTTTAACATCATGGAGCACCTTAACAACACACTCTGTCATTGACTATCCTACACCTCGGGGACAATATACAATGATGTTAATGATTGATAGACAATGATTTAATTACATGTCAGAAGGCAGCGATATGTATTTAAAAAGATAGTAAAAATACAAATTTAAAGGATAGCAATTACATTATGTTGTTACCAACAACAAATTTATTTTCGTGATGTTACACAATAACTTAACTTAATTTCTCTGTGATTTCCTTTATAATTGAGCCAACAATACCGTTTATTGACTCTGCAAATTGAATCTTGATGACAATGAATTTATGATGTGTTTACAACAATTTGACAATGAAATTATGATATGATTGCAACAAATCGACAACAAATTTATGATATGTTTTACGCATATTTATGCATTATTGACAGTGGAATTTTGCATATGTTTTTAATGGATTGTTAATGCAAATTTGCATATCTACGTTTTGGATATGTCTGTGCCCTGGGTAAAGT
>ML790560.1:22731-58560 GCA_009831015.1 Picea engelmannii
TTGTACTTGAACATTTAAGTGGGGTAAAAGGAGGTTGCCCCCTCGAAGAGGCTTATTATCTGAAATTATCTCTTTTTCAAGGCGTTGAGTACTTTTCCTGAGGTTTTTCTATGCTATATTGATGTTTGGTTCTTAACACAGTAATAAAAACAACATTTATAGTAATATCAACTTATAGATTATCTAGATAACGATTTTTAATGTGTTCCTCAGATAGTAATCTTATTTTATGGTTTGAGTTTAAACGATAGCATATCTAGTTTTAAAGGACATGTTTCATAATTGTTGCAGTTAAAAGATGGGGAATTTCTCCTTCGGAAAATACTTATCTAACATTGGAATTGGAAATTAGCTACAATGAACTAATCGTTGATAATGATCATTTAATGTGTACAGATCGATGTAGGGTTTCAATAGAATTGTTGCGTAAGGAATTTAATGTGTTGTATTGAGGTTATATTTGTTTGATTCCCTTGTGTTCTGTTTACTTGTCGCTTGGGTGCCTGAGTTAGTCATCATGTGGTTGGTAGTTAATTCGGTCTCCTAGCACGTTAAATTTTCTTGGGTTAATGGTCTAGATGTGTCATAATGCGCCTTGGTTATTGTCACACCCATATCCTTGTGACAACATGATTCTTGATGAGGGGATCATTGTGCACCCTGATAGATAGAGGTGAATGATAACTTGGATAGAGTCTATGCTTCCTGATGTGGGCATTGTTCATTGTAATTGATGTTGGAACTTGGTTGGTAATGCCTTAACGTGTTTGGTTTTACGTGCCATAGAGGTTTTCAATTACTAGTCATCAAGCCATTGTGTTGGGTAGGTTGATGTTGTCCTTTAGCTTGTAGGTGTTTTCTTGTTTTTATCTGGTGGCTAGTCATTTTTATTTGTCTATTAATTATCACATGTCGTCCAATTACATTGTTTAACTGTTGTCGTTGCTGCCATTCTCCTTTAAAAAAAAATTATTTTTTACTTCGTGTTGCGTCGCGTGTAGTTGTAATGATGGGGACATTACATCCATCAACAAATTTGAAGGGGGGGTCCAATTGGGGAAAGGTAAAATGAGGAATGTGAAAGGTAATTATTAGATGTTGACGTAGATTTAAAATATTACACATTTATTTTTCCAATTTTATTTTATCATACTGATTTTTTACATTTTGTATTCCTACATATTGAACTATATTAAACTATTCCTTTATTAACAATAACTAATTAATGATATTAAATTGTTATTTTATCATATAGTTGCTCGAGAGTGGGATGCTTTACATTTATACATTGCAAACAACCTTGATTGGATGGAGCATTGGATGGAATATACTGAAGAATAGGTCGGTAGGTTATCATGAGAAGGGGTGAGTAAGATGAGGAAAACAACGTATTATCATCGAGATCAATTTCCTGATCTTACGTCAACTAGGGAAGTTGATTTAGCCTTTGGTTTAAAAGATAAACATGCAAGTAAATTGTTTACCCACATTTTCCTAGTTATTTCCCAATTTTTCAATGTATTTGGTTTGTTTAATTTTTGAAATATATATTTATTAAGTCCTATATGAGGTTTATTAATTGGAAATGTATTTTTTACTTGTTTTCCATGTTGCATTTGAAACATCACAAGGCTATGTGGTGTAATGGTCGTAAATTTCGTATCAAAATGTTGGATGATAAGATGAAAACCTCAAATTGTGGGATAACTGCAGTGTTTAATGTCACCAACATTTCCTCTAGAAGTGACAAAAATTTGGAAGAAACTAAGAATAGGTACTATGGGAATTTGGAGGATATAAATGAGTCTAATTTTAATTCCTTTAAATAGTTTTGTTTGAGGTGAAATGGTATAGGATACAGATGCATGGACATGATCTTGAAAGAACTATTATTGAGCATGATAATGGATTTACCATGGTTAATACAAGGGCATTTGAATCAGGTATAGAGCCGTATGTTCTTCCAAGTCAATGTGAGAAAGTATTATACTTAGAGGTACTTGGTAAAGCAGATTGGTCATACGTTGTTAGATATGATCCAAGAGGAAGACCAGTAAAGTATAATCATGTAGCCGAGGAAGACGATACTAATGAGGAAAAAGATCATGATTATGTAGATCAGGAGCAAGTGGTTGTAGTCGATGTGTCAGAAGAAGAAGTTGAAGAAGTTGATCATCCAAATGTAGGAGACGACGATCTCATTGACGATATCGATAACTATATTAGCGAAAATGACGTTGATGATGATGTTGATATGAATGATCCTTTCACCAATATTGATTATGAACTAGATCCCGATATAGATGTTGAGTTGGATGAAGAAGAAGATGAATGATATTTAATTGTTGAAAATAATAGGTATGTGTTTATATCTTTTATATGATCTTTATATGTTTTTATTTTGTATAATAGAGTATATGTTACATGTTATTTATAATTTCAAATTAGGTATGGGGAAATTGAGAGTGATGTGGGGGGGGAGCATAATTAGAGCTTCCAACTTCAAAGGTTTCCCCTGTTTAGTAGAGAATGAACTATTCTCAAAACCAAGAGGAGATCAGCGGGACTGCACCTAATCATGTACTACTTGACCCCATTAAGGCATGATAGTAAGTTGCTTAGGATTAGAGTTAGAAAACTTGATGCCTACTTAATAATTGGACAATGAAGTATGGCTTCAAAGAAGGAGAAATAAAAGAAGTTTAATATAACAATGTATGCATGTTGTCACCCCTTCTTCTTTGTGTATGTCGTCCTCATTTCGTTTTAATTTTATTGGCTGAATTTTAAAGGAAACAACTATTAAAAGACATTGTACTAGGGATAGAGTACATGATGGGTAACAATGGCCTGTGAATGGGGCTAATGTTGATTTTTTTTCAAAATGTTTCTGTATGCACTGAAATTTTACATGGATAGACTGTTTGTATTCCTTGATGATATGGGAGGGTTTCTAGACTCAAACATCACTAACACACCCAACCAAATACAACCTGATCCTTAGACACAATTGTATGTACACCGTTGATCCGAAATCGGATCCAGAGGCCTGATAGAGCTTGAAAAATGCTCAAAACTGAAAGTGCTCAGAATTTGACAAAACCAACACCATTGTGTATGTCTCATCTTCCTGATTCCGACGGTATATTTACTTTATCAAACGGGCTCCGTATGCGAAAGTTATCGCGTTCTGATTGGAAGCCCAAACAGGTAAAAAGTCAAAGGTCAACTGGTCAAAAAGTCAACGCTGATGGTAGCATGACATTAGCATGATGACTGTGAAGTAGATGATGTGGAACTCTCTGGCTGATGGTGATTGGGCAGGTTCGTTGACAAGGCAGACATGTGGCAGGCAACTGGACCAGTCAATAGCTGACAAGTGGCATTAATCCGTCAAATGGGGAGATGCCACGTGGCCCAGTCATGGGCAGCCACGCGGCACCTAGTCATGAGTTGAAGTGGCATGTTTCAAAAATTGTTTTGGGGTACATGGGATTTGAACCCATGACCACCACCAAGCCCAACACCTTAAGAAATGGTCCTTTGCCAATACACCAAATTATTGCTTATGATATAAAACCTACAATATGAAATATATTGCAAGGTATGTGTGCATAAAGGAGGGGGCTGGGGGCTAATCCCCAACCCGTGGTCCATCCACCTACATGTGATCAACGACTAAGAGGGTGCGGGCGCCACTACCTATTGGGCACATTTTTTTTTAGGGCACGGTTCTAGCCCATGCACCATGTGTCCGTATGATGGGGGGCTTATCCTTTCAAAAGCGCGCAGTTGGGATGTGGCCACATGGAGCCCCATATGACCGTTCAATGGGGAACGTGTGGATGAAGGGGGATAGCACCCAATTATAGTTATAAAGTGGGTTTTATAACTGATTTTTGGGTTTTAATTATTGTTAAGCCTATTTTTAATGTATTTTCTCCATTTTTGGGGGATATTGGGCATTTTTGGAGCCTAATTTTTGGGAGGAAGTTGGAGATGAGTAACCAACTTCCCAAATATATAAAACAGGCCTGTTTGAGGCTAGAAAGGGGCATTCAGAGAAGATTTATGCTGAGGAGAAGCCAAGCCAAAGCCAATTTGAGGCAGAGAAGATTTTGAGGAGGAGACGTTGTCGGACCATTTCTGGGAGCTCCGGACGTCCGTTTTGCGTGTCGTTTTCTTTGAAGGGCTCTTGATATCTGGAAGAACATGAAAAGATCAGTCTTGTAGCCATTTGGAATTGCAGAAATGTACTTTTGAGAATTTGAACATAAATAAAGAAGCCTCCCCCACAGAGAAAAAGGCCCGGAGACGTAGGCAAAGTTGTGTCGAACTACGTTATCAATCTGCGTGTTATGGTTTGCTGTCTATTATTTCATTTCAGATATGCATATGTGTATATGGTTTTTATAATTCCTCTTCTTTCCTCATTCTTTCACTAAGTTTTCTCAAATGGTTAATTAACGCATGCAAAATTAAAACTCAACCATAAGTCATTAAAAGATCTGACGGATCAAGTGGTATCAGACCTAGTTGACGTTTGGATTTGAGTTTTGCATGTTAACCAGGGAAAAGCTACAACGTGGTGAAGGCGAGCTTGTTGCAGAGAATCCATTAATTGGATTGAGAAAAAGAGCTTCTCACAGCGAGAAGATGGTATCAGAAGAAGGGATTTCTCAGGATGAGAAAGAGTTCCGGAAAACATTCCTTGCTATGTCGGAGATGGTGAAAGTCTTGTACAAAGATTACTTGGAACGAAAGCGACCATTTTTGGGTGATTCTTCAAAGGGAAAAACTGAAGAGGAAGAGGACCATCCTCATATTCCTTCTTCACCTCCATCAACACCTCCTTCTTCTCCTTCTTCTTCAAGTTCAAGTTCTAAATCTAGTGGAAAGAAAAATGTTCATAAGAATAAACATGAAATGCCATTGTTAAAACTTGATGTAAAATTTGAGTTGCCCATATATGATGGTGAAGTAAATGCAGAAAAAATTGACAACTGGATCAGGCAGATGGAGGTATACTGCAGTGTGCAACAGATCAAGGATGAGGCCACACAAATCAAGTTGGCATCTTTGAGACTTCCAGGTACAACTCTTATCTGGTGGCAAAGCAAGCTGCAAAAGGGAACACAAAATGTGGGTAATGTATTTCCATCGTGGAAGGATTTCATTTCTGCACTTAGGAAACAATTCTATCCTTTGGGTTATAAAGAAAAAGAAATAATTGAATGGCAATCTTTAAAACTAAGAAAAGGAAAAATAGTGCAGGAATACACCAATGGATTTAGAAAAATGGCATTAATGTTAGAAATTCCTTTGCAAACACAAGAAACCCTTATGAAGTATATAGGAGGTTTTCCTGTGCATATTAGAATCATGTTTGGACCCACTAACCTTGATGAGGTTTCTGTTCAAGATACATATATTGAAGAAGATAAAGCAGGTGTGTCAGGGGAATCGTCGTCTTCGAGGAAAGAGGACAAGAGGAAAAGGCATGGCAATGGCAAGAATGCAAATGCAGTGACAAAGAAGGAAGGAAATCCCTCTTGCAAGCATTGCAAGAAAGAGGGACATGATGAGGACAAATGTTGGCAGTTGCATCCCGAGAAGAGGCCAAAGTGGTTCAAAGAAAAGAAGGGAACGCAAACAGTGGCAACGACATCAAAACCCACAGACTTGGGATCAGATTCATGTGATGAGTCAAAGATTTCATTGGTTGGTATGACAGGTAAATTTGGTGAAGACATTGATTGTAGAAGCAAGTTGTTTCATATAAGGGTAATCATGCGACACACTAAGATAGACACATTAATTGACAGTGGATCTCAATCTAATCTAATCTCAGAAGAATTGGTTAAGAAATTGGGATTAAAAACACAAACTCATCATAAGCCTTACACACTTAAATGGATGAGCAATCATCATCAAATGCACATAACAAAATAGTGCACAATCAAATTTGCAATTTCATCTAAGTATGTGGACGAAGTGACTTGTGATGTTGTGTCCTTAAGAGAATGTGGAATGATCTTAGGTAGTCCATACTTATTTGATCGTAAGGTAATCTTCTACAGGACAAAGAATCAATATCAATTCACTAAAGCAGGTCATGATTATGTGGTTCATGCTCATCCTGTTAAAGCAAATAAAACACTTCAAACAATGGAACAATTAACGAATGCAGTGCAAGCATGCAACAAGCCAATAATTGTTTCAAATGAAGTAATTGATCTTAACCAAGAACAAAATATGGTTGTTGAATGGAAAATCAATGATAAGTTGCTTCAAGATAAGCTCATGTCGTGCAGATATTTCAAGTATATCAGCTCATTTGCAGTCGTCTTTTTGATGTTGTCATTAGCAATGTTTTCTACATGGATGATAGTAGCTTCAGTAAGATGTAACAGGGTTCAAATGACTAACAATATATTGTCAGTTGTCATGATTGTGTTACAGTTGATCTTGATGAGACAGGTGCACAGGACAGAGTTCAGAGACAGAGAAAAAGTCGGGTGGCCTATCCCGAGCTTGTTGACTAGTTAGTAATCTTTTGGGGACCAAAAGGTATTATTGTGGGGAGGTGTGATCTGAAATCGGATCTAGAAGCCTGACAGGGCTTGAAAAATGCTCAAAAATGAAAGTTCTTAGAATCCGATGAAACCAATGCCATTGTGTCTGTCTCATCTTCTCGATTCTGGTGGTATATTTACTTTGTCAAACAGGCTCCGTATGCGAAAGTTATCGCGTTCTGATCGGAAGCCCAAACAGGTAAAAAGTCAAAGGTCAACTGGTCAAAAAGTCAACGTTGATGACATCAGCATGCTGAATGTGCAGGAGATGAAGTGGCACTCTCTAGCTGATCGTGATTGGGTAGGTTCACTAACAGGGTAGACATGTGGCAGGCAACTGGACCAGTCAATAACTGACAAGTGGCATTAATCCGGCAAATGGGGAAATGCCACGTGGCCCAATCATGGGCAGCCACGTTGCACCCAGTCATCAGTTGAAGTGGCATGTTAAAAAAATTGTTTTGGGGTCCATGGGTTTTGAACCCATGACCACCACCAAGCCCAACACCTTAAGAAATGGACTTTGCCAATATACCAAATTATTTCTTATGTTGTATAACCCACATTATAAAATATATTGCAAAGTATTGTATGGAGAGGGGGCAACGCTTAGCCCTTAGGGATAGCGCTTGGCCATATGAACCCATATGACCCTGTCAAGGGGGGGCGTGCTGGGAAAGAGGGGGTTTATGCCCAAATCTAACTATAAAGTGCGTTTTATAACCAATTTTTTGGGTTTTAAGGGTAATTAAGTCTATTTTTAATGGTTTTTGGGAGTTATTGGGTAGTTTTGGAGCCTAATTTTTGGGAGGAAGTTGGGGATGAGAAACCAACTTTCCCAGCTATATAAACAAGGCATGTTTGAGGCCATAGGGGGCATTCAGAGTAGAATAATGCTGAGGAGAATCCAAGCCAAAGTCATTTTGAGGCAGAGAAGCTTTTGAGGAGGAGATGTTGTCGGATCAATTCTGGGAGCTACGGACATCTGTTTTGCGTGTTGTTTTCTTTGCATGGTTCTAGAGATCTAGAAGAACATGACCATATCAGTCTTGTATCCATTTGGCATTGCAGCGATGTACTTTTGAGCATTTGAACAGAAATAAAGAAGCCTCCCCCACAGAGAAAAAGGCCCGGAGACGTAGGCAAAGTTGTGTCGAACTCCGTTATCAATCTGCGTGTTATGGTTTGCTATCTATTATTTCATTTCAGATCTGCATATGTGTATATGGCTGTTATAGTTCCTCTTCTTTCCTCATTCTTTCACTAAGTTTTCTCAAATGGTTAATTAACGCATGCAAAATTAAAACTCAACCATAAGTCATTAAAAGATCCGACGGATCAACCGTATAAGTCGTAAATTCCTTACTCTTTTTGTGATGAAATTTCCACATGAAGGATTCATTGTCACCATCAATCAATGTTGATATTATGATCCACAACCAAATTTGACCGAAGATAATGTATCACCTTTAGTGGATCATACATATACAGTCTATCCCTACTAGTTAGTTGGCAAAACCTCCTTCATAATTGAATTATGTGGCCACTTCCACCTTTTTTTTAATATCAACTCCCATAAATAATGAGCCTTTGACTCATTTTCATGACTTAGGGAGATATCTAGATTAAAACTAGAAATTTATCCTTAAGGGTAACAAATTCAATTTCACCCCCTATGTGCAAAAGTGTCAGGTCCTACTTCTTCGACCATGATATTTCCTAACGATGATAAATTATTAGAGGCCACGACCTTTTTATATAGTCCTTAAGATAACCTCCATAATGGATCTCCTATTCAATTTCACCTAGGTCTATCTACTCCACTAATATTATTCCCTTATAATCTATCCCTTTGGAAATATTGATGATTTTGATTCATCTCTACCAACAACACCTCTGACTTGAAGAAGATACCTTGGATTGAATTTCCATACTTAATATTATTGATGTTTCCATTGAATGATATGTTGTCAAACTATTTTGTTTTGACATGAAGCATCTAATATGACTTTCCAGTTTTTGTTTTGGGTGTAGGACAGTGACCTTGTGACCTTTGTTCCCAATAACCACATCCTCGTCATTGAAAAATTTAAGAATGTATCTACCCATATGTGAAATGTTAGAATGTCATACTTTCCATGTCAAAATAGAGTCGCAAGTAAATTTAAATCCTCTCTAGATAAAATCATCCTAATACTAAGTAAGAGTTGAAACCACCTTCTTCCTTTCTTCCCAAACTATTTGAATTAGTGTAAAAGAACCACCAATCCTGAAATCACTTGAAGCAACATTCACATCATTGACACCAAACCTACATAGAAGATTGGGAAACATTTATATCGAAGAAAATTACTATGTATATAGTGATACTACCATTTGTCATGCATTGTTGGGGATGATTCAACCAATTCAATTTCCCCTCCACTCTAGTCAACCAATTGTTCTATTTCAAATCATTCAATTAAAGAAATCATACTCCAAATCGGGTTATGATAACACCAGGGTTTGAATTCTTAAAAAAGTGACATGTTTTCCCCTCATGGGAGTACACTCATAAGGGTGATGTTGATTAGGAAAAATCATAAAGGTTGTTTTCTTAGCATGGGTGGTCACACACCCTTATAATAAGTGTATGGAAGCACATGCCTCACATTAGGTATTTAGTGCTCACCACTTAGATAAGGGTTGAAGACACATTGAACAATATAATAGGGCACCATGAGGTCACGAGGTAATAATGTCTCTAATATATTATCTCTTATGAATACTATTTATCAAACCTTGACTTTAGAATCCATCAAGTTTGTCAGTGTGCTTAGATGGTTGATATTATAATGCCTTATACAATAGGGATGGATCTAAAGGCCTTGATAATGGTTCAGGAGGCCCATAAGACCTAGATGAATATTCTAGGGAGGAATGACCATGCACAATTCTACAAACCACAAAAAATTCCCTCTATAGGAGGTCAGTGTCCTTAGAGTGGGATATGGGTTCCATTAGAATGGTATCTTAGTATTGGAAATGTAATGATATTGGTGCAAGAAATACTACAATTAGACATGATAGTACATAGATAATTACCTTGGAGAAACCCTATGGGAAAAATCCAACTAGAAGAAGATGCTTCATTTGATAACTCAATATGTAATTGGTTACAATTACCAAGGCTCTCATGGAGATTTTAAGAACATGTTTTCCAGAGTTTGTATCTTCTCTCAACAATGTCCATTGATTATTGAGAATCGTTGCCACCTAGTTAATTAACAACTTGGAAGAATGAATCCACTCTTTGCCTGAAATATCAAATTCTTTATTTCACATAGAAGGAAACTTCAATGCTATCCACATATTCTAGAATTGCTTCATCATTGCCTACTCGAATCTTCCATTTTTCTTAATATTAGGCTCTAGTTTCCATTATCAAACTACAAATAAATGCATTTGCAAAGGGTGATCTTCAAGTTCTTATGTGATTATATAGTGGAATCTAACAATATATCACAATTCCTCTTCCCTTTTCACAAAAGCTAAACTTCTTAAGAAGTGGTTCCCTTGATCTATACTATGACTAAAAATCTATTTTCCTCATTCAATTTGGTATCTTGGATTTATCTTTGACTCTAGATAAAAAAACAATGTCTTCATCTCTATGCATAGAATTTATAATTCCTTTATTTGTATGGAAGGTCAATTCATTCTTCTATCCACTATAAAATGGTAATATCTCTCTAACACCAATATTTAATGTCAAACCCTTTTATTATCATCTTCTCCTATATTTGTACCCAATGACCCGTAGGAAGGATAATTGATAGGCCAACAATAATTAGTTACACATAATGCAATTTCTTACCTTCATGGAGTCATCAATAGGGGGTTTAGAATGTCTATCAATGTAGTTTTCCCCGACATCTAGAAGGATAATTAATAAATAAGTTTCAATTACAAGAGATTGTATTTGCAAGGTCCCAGGTGGAGTCATCGATTTGTGGGGTTTTAGTGTTCCCAATGAATGGATGTGTTTTTGTTGACATGGAATGGGACAACACATGTACCTTATTAATTTTCTTCCTTCACTTGATGTGGGCCTGGTCATTCCTAGTCTTGAATTGAAAGTTACCCATAGTCTTAGGCATCACCCCTCATGACACTTGTCACCATTACCACTAGCCTTGAATTGAATGTTACCCATAATATTAGGCATCACCTAGCTCGTCCTCATTTCGTTTTAATTTTCTTGTTCTAATTTTAAAGGAAACAACTATTAAAATACATTGTACTAGGGATAGAGTACATTCTGGGCAACAATGACCTGTGAATGGGGCCAATTTTGAATTTTTTTCAAAATATTTTTGTATGCACTAAAATTTGACATGGATAGACTGTTTGTATGCCTTGATGATATGGGAGGGTTTCCATACTCAAACATCACTCACAAACCCAACAAAATCCAACCTATTCCTTAGGCACAATTGTATGTACACCGTGAAAGTCGTAATTCCTTACTCCTTTTGTGATGAAATTTACACATGAAGGATTCATTGTCACCATCAATCAATGCTCATATTATGATCCACAACCACATTTGACTGAATATAATTTATCACCTTTAGTGGATCATACATATATATATATATATATATATATATATGGGATAAATCCAACTAGAAGAAGATGCTTCATTTGTTAACTCAATATGTAATCGGTTACAAATGCTTCATTTGTTAACTTGAATCTTCCCTTCTTCCTTCTTATTATTATTAGGCTCTACTTTCCATGATAAAACTACAAATAAATCCATTTGCAAAGGGTGCTCTTCAAGTGATTATGTTATTATATAGTGGACTCTAACAATAGATCGAAACTCCTCTTCCCTTTCCACAAAAGCTACACTTCTTAAGAAGTTTTGAATATCCCTTCACTACATTGGTTGGTCACAAGAAACAAAAATATCGGTATATTGTTCCATGGTTGACAGTGGATTACATAATGCCAAATGGTTTCTATAAGGGTTCCAATGGGATCTCACAAAACTATAAACCCTAATTTGTTTCCAATGGTTCTCATGTATCCACCATGAATAACTTAGAGCTACTAAGTTCTAGATGTATAGGAACGAAGAAATTGTCAACCACCTATGGAATAGAGTTGAATACACTAGTCCATAGGAAATCATTAGTAGCCACATAGCTTTGACATCCGACATAGAGATAATTCCCATCCTAGAGGGGAAACAAAGAGAGGCAATTTCCCATGTTGAAGATATAGTCAAAATTTCAAGGGAAGGTGCACTCCAAGATTTCCAAGCCATATTTAGTGGGATTCATCTTGATATTTAAAGGATATAACCACACTCCCCTCATAATTTATAATCTACCCTGCATAGGTCTCAATTTTACAAGGAGTATTTGAGGAAAATCAGGCTCAAACAGATCGGGCTAAGATTCAATCCCTCTCTCCCACTACATCCCACACCTCTAGGAAATTTGGATGAGGAAAAGGAGAAGGAAGATTTGAAAGAAAATAGACAAAAATGTAGGGTACCATGTGAAAGGTGTCATTACTCAATTTTTTTCCTATGACCTTAGGGATGCTTGCTAGGAACAAAAATAATTTCTTCATGTCATTTCACTTTCAGCTAATGCAATTTTGTTGTCAAAACAATTTCATTTATGTTATTATATCAAGTTAATTTTCTTTGTGGCATATTATTTCTATTCAAGTTAATTATGCAAATTCACTTTTTTGAACATTGTATTGCAACCTTCTAATTTAGGTTTAGTATCTTAGCCTATCTCATGAATTCTGAGATGATCATTCATTGAAATGATTGATATATTGAATAGTCTTATGTATTTTTCCTCCTTCCTCACTAGAATAGTGGAAACCACTCTCATTAACCCCTTATCCTTATGTTGTTGATTTGGGGTATAAGGAGTGTAGATCACCAACCATTGAGGGTGAAGGAACATGATATGAAAGGATGGTATTGGGCATCCTCCTTTCTTTTAGATTATTTTTTTCATTCTTAGTGTTAGCATCACTTCACCCTTAGTGTAGATATGAAACCCTAAATAGAGTCTTATAGTCAAGCTAAGGAACATGATGATGGAGAGGTTTTTAATCCTATGATGCATGCACTTACCCACTACCTATATCTATATTGAACCAAAAGGAATTTGAAGTCTTAATTTTATAAAATATATTAATTAAAAAAATAAAAATAAAAACAGAATTCAAATAAACAAAATAGAAACTTATGCATACTCATTCAAATTAGAGACAATAAGAGAAATTAGAGAACACTGACGCAACAAAGAATGATCTAGTTGGGAGCTGAGCGACAGAGAAGGAGCTAGCTGGGAAAGAGATAAAGTTGAGCGACGAGAGAAGGAGCTAGGGCAAGAGGAGGCCAAGACACAAAGAATGAGTTGGGAAAGAGAAATATGAGTGATAGCGGCATACAACCTGCGTATTCATTCCATATAGGAGGCCAAGACACATAAACACTTGAGTGAAAGTGACAGAGGATGAGTTTAAACATCTTGCCATTGGAAATGGTATTTTCTTTGGATTTCTTCCTTTTCTAGTTTGCATATGAAAGAAATGTTGAAATCATAAACTGATTTTGCAATCGGCTACCAGGATAGGTTCAAGGGTCATTTTTTTTTGTTTACAAATGGTTGGTAAAAATATATGCAAGGATAGGTTCATGGGATTTGTCCCCAAACTCACAAGAATCCAATCGAGTTAGGGTTAGGGTTAGCATTTTCCTCTCTAAGTGTACCATTTCGAAACAATAATACATCATCAATGAAGAGCATGTGATTTATGTCACACCCTCTTGCAACCTTTATAGCCATAATTTTCCTTTACTCCTTCATACCCCTTAATAATTTTCTTAAATTATCTGCCACTGGAAGAAAAAGAAGAGAATATGTCATTAGGAGGAAATGAAGAGGATATAGTGGGTAGCCTTTCGTCAATACTTTGTGTGGTTTGAATAAATGATAATTTGAACAATCAATAAACACAAAATCTAATACTATAGAGTAGCATTGATCAATGTTGACTATACTCATAGCTAGACCTATGCGAAGCATGATGATGCAGGAGCATCTACGACTTCCTCAAGCGAGCCGATGCATGGAAAGAGAAGAACAACTGGACAACGCCAACACATACATTTTTGAATTACTTTGAAAAGATTGTTGCGCCGTCGTTTGAATAAAATCATTCATATGAAGCGCACTTGTATTGTAATGAAGATAAGAAGGCATTAAATAGTTTTAAATGCTGGTAGATAGGGTTAGCTGTAGATTAGAAAGTTTCACTTCCAAGAGGGAAAACGAATATAGGCACCCTCCTTGTATAATGAAAAATTATTATTCAGCATTAGCAAGAGAGAGAACAGAGCAGAGAGCTTGTGAAGAACTCCATGTACAGACATTGAATTAATAGGAAAAGCTTTGATTCAATTTCATGGATGTGTTTGATCTCTGTGTGTTGTTGATATTATGCTTTTGCATATTTGCTTCTTTATATGCTTACCTTCTATATGTTGCGTATGTGATTGCATATCAGGTTCGAAACCTGAGAGAATGAGGGAATGAGTTCCAATTGTTTCATTGTTCGAACCAGGAGATTCCTGCATAGAGTGCAGTCGAATTCCTCCGCATAGAGTGCATTGAGGAGGTTCAACAATGAAGCTCTTATTCTCGTCGACCAGAATCGTGTTGGGTTATTCGAGCCGTGCAGGTGAAGTGCAAGTCGGATTGAAGTCTCAGTAGTAAGTCTGAGAGAAGAAAGGCGTGGGACTATTGCCTTCATGAACGCGCATAGTCCGGAAGAACTCAACACTTCAAGAATTGTTGAAGTCCGAGCGTGGGCAGTTGGTACAGAGTCTCTAGAGGAGAAGAGGGACCAAGATCAGGAGGAATAGTACCTTTGCTTCAGTTGCATAGGACGAAGCTGGTGAAGTGAAGAACTCTTCAAGAGGAAGAGAATCGACGACTTGAACTCTTGGGAAAGAGTAAACCTCCAAGTGCAGCAGAACTCATTTGCCATCGCATTTCGGCATAGCGGGTTTGGCGTGTACAAGAGTTGCATGCACGTCGAAATCGCGAGTTGCGATTTCCCGATTTAAATCGGAGCAGTCGGTCATCGGAGGGACAGGTGGCACGAGATCCTGCGGAGTCGGGACTTGGCACTTCGGCGTTTTCGAAGTCGAAGGGAGGATGGAGAAACAGTAAATCCCCGAGTTGCGACGGGTCCCACGGAGATGGAGCGGAGGACAGCACGTGGCATCGCACATCAGGATTCGGGGTTTCATATTGCATGAAAGGTGCGCACAAGGTTCACAAATCCGCGAAACCCAATTTCTCGACTGGATGAAGGGAGATCGTCGAGAAGTATACTGTGGGTAAAGGATTCCGGAAGGAGTTCGAAGAGTTGTAAACTCTTCAGGCCGAGTAGCTGAAGGTCCTGGTGAGAGCGACAGTGCCGTCGAGGGCAGGTTGTGTCAGAGTGGTATCAGAGCCTGAAGATCTTGTCTGTATATTTCAGGCAGGAGGACTGAACGAGGAAAGAAAAACACTCTGATACTCACGACTTGCGTCAGATTGGTATCAGAGTGGGAGTACCTTTGCTTTCTGAAGCAAAGACAGAGGAGGTATAATGCCACCTCGAAGAGAGATGCAATCACCTGATCGTGAGGACAGGGACGCCCGAAGAAGAGGTAGGCCAGCAGGAAATGCTGAGATAGAGTAAGATATGAGAGATCTCCGAGCCAGACTTGAAGAAATAGAGACCACCCAGAGACGTGGTGTTGGTGCAGCAGATTTCAGTGATCCCAAGATTGAAGAGGAAGCTGGACATGCTGAAGAAGAGGTCACAACAGAGGACGCCTCGATAGAGAGGTTGATTAGACCCATTTCGAGGATGAGCTCGAAGACGAAGATGGACATCCCCGCCTATGAGGGGAGCTTGAACGCAAAAGAGTTGTTGGATTGGATCCGAGCGTTGGATACGTACTTCGATTACAAAGATATCGAAGAAGACAAGAAAATAAGGCATGCTGTTACCAAGCTGAAAGGACATGCAGCCTTATGGTGGGACGAGCTGCAGGCAGACAGGCGTTCCAAAGGTAAACAAAATATCAAGGGCTGGGATCGGATGATCGCCAAGATGAAGGCGAAATTCATCCTGAGGGATTACCAGATCACTCTGTTCAGGTGCATGCAGAACCTGAGACAGGAGGTGATGACGGTGAAAGAATACACCGAAGAATTCTACAGGCTCAACATTCGAGTTGGTCATCGGGAGAGTGATGATGAAAAGGTGGCGAGGTATCTAAATGGTCTTAGGTATGACATTCAGGATGAACTGAGCATGGTTACCATCCGGGCAATTGAGGATGCGTACCAGATGGCTCTGAAAGCCGAAGAGAAGCTGAGCCGCAAGCAGGGACAGCGAGGGCGAGGTAGAAGCTAGCCTAGAGGTAAAGCAGTTTCCCAAGAAAGAACTCAGAAGCCTCAGGGCCGAGTTGAAAGAGGTGGAACCTCACAGCAGAGGCAATACAATGCCGAGCCGATGAGGCAGCATACTGAGCAGGGTGGCGGATATGCTGACGCCAACGTAATTCCTCGTACCCGAGGTAGAGGAAGAGGCCGTGGAGGAGTTATAACATGTTTCATGTGTGGGAAAGACAGACACAAAGCTGTGGACTATCCAGAAAGGAAGATGGACAGAGGAAAAACTCACATCGTTGAGGCGCAGAAGCATGATGTTGAGAGTGAAGATGCAGACAGCGGAAGATCACTTGGAATGCATAAAATCCTTTTGAAGCCTGAGAAGGAGGTGGAAAGTGCAGTGCAGAGGAGCAGACTGTTCAGAACGGCTTGTACAGCCAAGGATAGGAAATGCAAGGTCATAATCGACAGTGGGAGCACTGACAATCTCATTTCGACCGAGATGGTGGAGAAATTGGAGCTAGAGACAACTAAGCACCCGAGCCCGTATAAAGTCTCATGGTTATAGAAAGGACACCGGGTAAGTGTCACTAAACAATGCTTAGTTAAGTTTAAAATTGGAAATTATCATGATGAGATTATGTGTGATGTTATTCCCATGGACGTATGTCACATATTGTTGGGTAGACCATGGCAATATGATCGTAATGTTGTTCATGATGGGAGGATGAACACATACACCTTGGAGAAGGATGGGAGAATCCATAAACTGCTGCCGGTAAAAGATAAGGAGGTGAAGCCAGAGGTTAGCAACACGATACTTCTCATGAGTGGGAAGGAACTTCTCACAGAGCTGGAGAAGGATGAGGATCCACAATTCTTTGTTGTCAGGAAGCCGAGAATTGTCCTGACAAGCACAAGAGTGGACGACTTGCCGGAAGAAATTCAGGAACTACTTGAAGAGTTCGCTGATATCATCGTGGACGAACTACCTTGTTCGTTTCCACCGATGAGGAGTGTGAGTAACCACATTGACCTCATACCCGGAGCAAGTCTACCGAATAAGGCAGCATACAGGCTGACACCTCAGGAGAATGAGGAAGTCAAAAGGCAGGTACAGGATCTGCAGGATAAAGGACTGGTGAGGGAGAGTCTGAGTCCATGTGCCATTCCAACGGTACTAAGTCCGAAGAAAGATGGAGGCTGGAGGATGTGTACAGACTCCAGGGAGATTAATAAAATCACCATCAGGTACAGGTTTCCACTGCCGAGAATGGACGACTTGATGGACTGCCTGAGTGGGGAAAATTATTTTTCAAAAATAGATCTCAAGAGCGGATACCATCAAATCTGGATGCGAGAGGGAGATGAATGGAAGACAACATTCAAAACAAACGAGGGTTTGTATGAATGGTTGGTCATGCCGTTTGGTTTGACAAACGCGTCGAGCACTTTTATGAGGCTGATGAATGAAGTCCTGCGGGAATTCATTGGCAAATTTGTGGTCGTGTATTTGGACGACATACTAATATTCAGCAAGACCAGGGCTGAACATTTGAGACATTTAGCCACTGGGATGAGAAGATTACAGCAGGAGAAGCTGCTGATTAATTTGAAGAAGTGTTCCTTCATGCAGACAGAGCTCGTTTATTTGGGCTTTGTAATTTCGGCTAACGAATTGAAGATGGATCCTGAGAAGGTGGACGTAATCAGGGATTGGCCATCGCCGAGAAATGTTTTCAAGGTAAGGAGCTTTCACGGTTTGGAAATCTTCTACAGAAATTTCATTCGAAATTTTAGTGGAATCAGCGCAACAATGATGGATACGGTGAAAAAACGACATAAAGTCTTTCATTGGACAACCAAGGATGAGAAGAGCTTCAACTTGTTGAAGCGAAAGATTACTGAGCAACCAATTCTGGTGCTGCTGGACTTTCAAAAGACCTTCCAAGTGAAGTGTGATGCTAGTGGGTATGCTGTTGGAGGGGTCTTGAGTCAGGATGACAGACCTGTGGCATATTACAGTGAGAAGCTGGATGATGCAAAGTTGAAGTACTCCACATATGATAAAGAGTTCTATGCCATTATACAGGCATTGAAAAAGTGGAGGCATTACTTGATACCCAAATAATTTGTGTTGTACAGTGACAATCATGCATTGCAGTTCATAAGTCAACAGGAGAAGTTGAACCAGAAGCATGCGAAGTGGGTGGAATACATGCAGAATTTTACATTTGTGATAAAGTACATTTTTGGGACTGCAAACAAGGTGGCTGATGCTTTGAGCAGGAAATGTTTGACGCTGCAGGAGTTTAGAGTCAAGACTTTGGGTTTTGAAAATCTGAAAGATATGTATGCAGGTGACGCAGACTTTGGTGAGGCATACGAGGCAACCGAGAACCCAGTTCTCAGGGATAGGAGTCCGTGGATTGACTACCTGATCCAGGATGGATTGTTGTTCAAAGGCAATCAAATGTGCATTCCAAATTGCTCTATGAGAGAGAATTTGGTGAAGGAGAAGCACAGTGGAGGCTTAGCAGGTCATTTTGGACATGACAAGACCTTCACCAAGCTAAGCGAATCTTATTATTGGCCTGGAATGCGTGCTGATGTTAAAAGATTTGTTGACAGATGCCGGATATGTCAACATGCAAAAGGCCGAAAGCATAACACAGGGTTCTATCAGCCATTGCCCATACCCGAGAGGCCATGGGAAGCCATTAGCATGGACTTTGTGTTGGGTTTGCCAAGAACACAGCGAGGGGTTGATTCCATATTTGTGGTGGTGGACAGGTTTTCGAAGATGGCACACTTCATCCCATGTCATAATACCAACGATGCAACCCATATCGCAAACTTGTTTTTCAAAGAAATCGTGTGGTTGCATGGATTACCGAGGAGCATAGTCTCAGATCGGGATACGAAGTTCGTAGGTCACTTTTGGAGGACGCTATGGAAAAAGCTGGGGACTGACTTGGCATTCAGTTCTTCTTACCATCCGCAGACAGATGGCCAGACCGAAGTAGTCAACAGAAGCTTGGGGGATCTGTTGAGAAGTCTGGTGATAGAGCATCACACCAGTTGTGATCAGATCTTACCACAGGCAGAGTTCGCGTACAACGATTCCGTGAATCAGAGTACAGGTAAGAGTCCATTTCAAATTTTGTATGGGACATAGCCGCGAGGAGTATCTGAACTCAGGGAGTCAGAACAGGCTGAAACTAGCAGCCCGAAGGCTGAAGAATTTGCTGAGGCGATGCACGAACTTCACGTAGAAGTGAAGCAACGACTGATGAAGGTGAACCAGGAGTATAAGCGCAGAGCCGATCAGAGGAAAAGACAACTTCAGTTTGAATTTGGGGACATGGTTCTAGCACACTTGAGAAAAGAAAGGTTTCTGAGGGGAACATACAACAAGCTCAAGATGAAGAAAATTGGACCGTGTAGAGTCCTGAAGAAATTTGGCGAAAATGCATATGAGCTTGAGTTGCCAGAGGGCATCGAGATATCTCCGATTTTCAACATTTCGTATTTATACCCCTACAGGGCTGCTGATAAAGCGGACACTGGAACCAAGAAACCAGTGGTCCAGTGGCAGAATCAATTACCAGTTGCACAGAAGCCTCAGATGGAGTGCATACTGGACAAGAGAGTAGGCAGAAAGACCAGGAGAAAGCAGTATTTTGACTACCTGGTAAAATGGAAGAACCACCCATTGGAGGATGCCAGCTGGGAAATAGAGGCAGTGATATAGAAGTATGGGCATAGTGTGCAGGAGCTCATGGGCGGGAGCCCATGAAATCTTTTGAGCCGAGGAGTATGATGCAGGAGCATCTACGACTTCCTCAAGCGAGCCAGCACGTGGAAAGAGAAGAACAGCTGGACAGTGCCAACACATACATTTTTGAATTACTTTGAAAAGATTGTTGCGCCGTTGTTTGAATAAAATCATTCATATGAAGCGCACTTGTATTGTAATGTAGATAAGAAGGCATTAAATAGTTTTAAATGCTGGTAGATAGGGTTAGCTATAGATTAGACAGTTTCACTTCCAGGAGGGAAAACGAATATAGGCACCCTCCTTGTATAATGGAAAATTATTATTCAGCATTAGCAAGAGAGAGAACAGAGAAGAGATCTTGTGAAGAACTCCATGTACAGACATTGAATTAATAGGAAAAGCTTTGATTCAATTTCATGGATGTGTTTGATCTCTGTGTGTTGTTGATATTATGCTTTTTCATATTTTCTTCTTTATATGCTTACCTTCTATATGCTGCGTATGTGATTGCATATTAGGTTCGAAACCTGAGAGAATGAGGGAATGAGTTCCAATTGTTTCACTATTCGAACCAGGAGATTCCTGCATAGAGTGCAGTTGAATTCCTCCGCATAGAGTGCGTTGAGGAGGTTCAATAGTGAAGCTCTTATTCTCGTCGACCGGAATCGTGTTGGGTTATTCGAGCCATGCAGGTGAAGTGCAGGTCGGATTGAAGTCTCAGTAGTAAGTCTGAGAGAAGAAAGGCGTGGGACTATTGCCTTCTTGAACGCGCATAGTTCGGAAGAACTCAACACTTCGAGAATTGTTGAAGTCCGAGCGTGGGCAGTTGGTATAGAGTCTCTAGAGGAGAAGAGGGACCAAGCTCAGGAGGAATAGTACCTTTGCTTCAGTTGCATAGGACGAAGCTGGTGAAGCGAAGAACTCTTCAAGAGGAAGAGAATCGACGACTTGAACTCTTGGGAAAGAGTAAACCTCCAAGTGCATCATAACTCATTTGCCATCGCATTTCGTCATAGCGAGTTTGGCGTGTACAAGAGTTGCATGCACATCAAAATCGCGAGTTGCGATTTCCCGATTTAAATCGGAGCCGTCGGTCATCAGAGGGACAGGTGGCACGAGATCCCGCGGAGTCGGGACTCGGCACTTCGGCGTTTTCGAAGTCGAAGGGAGCACGGAGAAACAGTAAATCCCCGAGTTGCGACGGGTCCCACGGAGACATAGCGGAGGACAGCACGTGGCATCGCACATCGGTATTCGGGGTTTCATATTGCACGGAAGGTGCGCACAAGGTTCGCAAATCCGCAAAACCCGATTTCCCGACTGGATGAAGGGAGATCGCCGAGAAGTATACTGTGGGTAAAGGATTCCAGAGGGAGTTCAAAGAGTTGTAAACTCTTCAGGCCGAGTAGTTGAAGGTCCTGGTGAGAGCGACAGTGCCGTCGAGGGCAGGTTGCGTCACATGATCATCCTTAAAAATGTCCAGTCGTAGATTTAAAAATTTGCATTCAACCCTTCGTATTCTTTAGAAAAGTATAACTTCATTAAAAAGGACATAAAATTCTTATTTTGATGATGTGTAGTGATTCTTAGATAACTCATATATCATTGAAAATCTGCCTACCTTTTAGGAATCCAAACTACTCTTCTAATATGACATTAGACAAGATGGGATTGAACCTTCTTGCAATGATCTTGGCTATAATTTCATAAACAAAAATGGAAAGGAAATGGACCTATATGAATTAAAGGATGGTGGGTTTTATTTTTGGGGTATGGTGGCTATGAATATAGAGTTAACATGGCCAAAAATATTCTCATTCCTTCAAGATTCTTGTACTTCCCCAAGCACGTTTTTTCCTATTACATTGTAGCAACTCCTGTAAACATTTGTGGGTTAACCATCTAGCCTACAGGATTTATGATTTTGAAAATAAGCAAGGGAATATTTTATCTCTTCATCATCAATAGGAGTTAAGATTATTTCATTATGCTCATAAGTGATTATCCTATTAAATTTGGAGATGGCTAAAAGAATATTCCTTGTGAAAAATTATTGTGTATTTCTCTACTTCACTCTTGTTCATCCCATTTAATATAATGTGTACAAGTCAATTCTTGTCTTATATATCCTATATATGTTATATTATTTATATCTTAGGAATACATGTGGAATAAATTAGTATTATCATCCCCTTCTTTTAACCATACATCCCTGCTCTCTTTTTTCTCCATAAGGATTGATCCCAAACTATCATTGTTTTTCATTCTCCTTCTTATCGATCTATCATTTCCTTGCTTTTTCATAACATGGTTCCCTATTTTAGGTCACATAAACCAACTCAAGCTTCCCCTCTATCTCTAGTTTTGGGTATTTTGGGAATTTACACAATCTTTTGACATGGATTTGGTTCTTTTCAAATTGTCAAGAAAACATGTCATAGCGTATTCACTTAACCTATAATTGCAACCCATTCATTTTTTATCATTTCTCTTTATTCCTCATTCTTGAGCTGATATGAGTTGAATTTGTATGGCACTGGGGGATTTCTTTTCATTTGATTTAAGTTGAAGAATAATTTGGAAGTGGTATTAATTTACATCAACGCCAACCCCCATTATGTATCTCCCAAGCTAAGTGGAGAAACTATCTAAAACAAGAAATTAGTCAATCCTTTTACCAATGGTTTTCATGCTTGTCCTTTTTTCCCTCTAGGTAGGTTTGATATTTAAGGTTTTACATACACTATGCCATTTTCTTCAAATAAGTGTTAAAAAACTAGCCAAGGTATCAAGTCTTCCCTCATATCCACATACATTTGTTCTTCTCAATACCAAATTTAGATCCCCTCATCTAGCTATGTGTTCTAAGAAGGATTCCTCACCCGTGATTGTTATCCATTGATCCTTTGTTTTATGACATGGCCCATATCGACTTTCAAAATTAATAATTTTTTTCAAATAAATCACATAAACGGTGCACATTATTGTAGAATCCAAAAAATATGTTTATTTTTATTTTTTATCTTGCATGACTACCTCCATCCAATTACCAATTCTCTTGATCAACCTATAGCACCATTCACAACAAAATTCGACCATTTTAGTATAGCTAGAGTGATCCCACTACATCTTTGTTATTTAACATAGCCACATGTACAAAGAGAACATCTAATTATAATTTTGGGTCATTCTTTTCAAGGATTTGTGTTTAAGAGGTTCTTCCAAACCCATTATATTTATGGACACATAAATAATTACTTCATCTTTAATGAGGTTATACCTATTCTAAGGGCCTTTTTTATTGATCACTACTTCCCCTATTAACCTCAACCTTTTCTTCTTTCTTAGATAGTTGTATACACCACTTCCTTCCTTCACACTTTTGAATGGTAGCTCTAGTCTTATTTTCCCAACCCCCTCCTCTACCCTCTACAACGTCATTAAACTTTTTTGTTTTACATGATCTTGGGAGGTATATTGTGTTACATCTTGGGAGGGAGTACTCGTCCTTCTTTGAATATGAATCACTCTCAAAAATCTCAATAGAGGGGACTTTTGTGGCCTTCTCTTTCCTGTATTTTCTTATGTTACATTTTTCAACTTGCTACATCAAGGTTTCATTTTTGTGTTACATCTTCATAAGTAAACTTAGTAGGGATGGGCCCTACTCCTTCAATGTCCTAAGAATTTATTTTTGGATTTGTTCCTTCATCATTACATTTTTATATCTTGTAGTTTCCATCATAAATAAGGATATGTGTGGGTGGGGAATGACCAAAACCCCCTTCCCTTTAATTTATGTTCAAGTTACATACCTAACTAAGATTTCAAACTATTGATTTCATAAAATAACAAAGATTTGATTTCTTTATTAGCTATGAATATTTCTTTGTAATGTCTACTAGTTATTATTTCTTCCTTCTTCCCAATGTAAAAAGTGGGATGTGGGAATTTCTCCCCTACAATATGGAACAAGTTTCTAAGAATAATTTGAGTGAACCTGAAATCTTCTTAAATTATAACTACCATGCCTATAATGGCTTAACATTTGTCTCATATCATCTATCATGTCATTCTAACCCCTCTTTATACATGAATATTTTAAATGGCCATTGGTTCTACAAAACTCCATCTAAAAGGGATGTTTATGTATTAAATCAACTATATGGGCTCCATTCCACCTGACACAATCTTAATGTCACCCGGGAGAACATCCCCAAGGTCTAACTCTATGAATTGTTTTTCCATAACCGGTGATGATATTTCCATGCATTCTATTCTATCATCCATTGTAATATACTCCATTGACCTATTACCTATGTCATTGAAACTTGTTAATCCCATAGTTCCATGATGAGATAAGGCAGTTTAGCCAAAATAATGGCCAAATTTTCTTTAACTCTTAAAGTGTCAAATTTAGGCATCACCACAAACCTCTCCCAATATCATCCCTATACAATATTGTCTTGAGTAAAAAGTTAACAAAGCCTCTTTCCATCATATAAAACTTTAATACATACCCTTACTTACTCTTCCATAGTTTTTCCATCAAGTAAATCAAGGTTTCTTTCCCCATTTTATTGGTTAAATTTTTTTCTTATCAACGTTGTTTTTGCATACACTGGGTTGTTTTAATTTATACCTACTTAGTCTATTTACACATCCATCCTCTCATTCCTTAACTTTACTATACTAGTCCTATTGTTTATCTTACTTTCCCTATTTTTATCAACTAAAGAGATGACCTTACTCTATTTAGAGATCGTTTCTGTTGTGTTTTCATTATCATCTAATACATTTCCTAAATTTTGGGAATGGGATGAATCCCGTAATACACCTACATACTCATTCAGTAAATAAGGAACAAAGCTTAACCCAAAGAAACCAAGTGAATGAAGTCTAAGAGGGATTGATTTACCATAGCATGTATCCAGTGCTAGGATATCCTTAAACACCTTTTAGGCACCACAATGTAGGATAGAAAATCCATATATCCATCAATAATCCTTACCATAACAATATTAATCGTTTCCAACAACTTCCACACATTTTATGATGCAGGAGCATTGCTAGCAGTAAGTGAGCGCGGAGGCGGAAGACAACTGGTATGAGCGCAACGCATTTTTGTACATGTTGAAAATGTTTTGAAATATTTTGAAACACTAAGGAAGGAATATTAATGAAATAGTTAAGGAAGGCATACGCGCATTTATGAATAAGTGATTGTAAATAGATCTTGAGCAATCTTCTCTCATCTGTCAATGTAAAAGGCATTTATGCCCAGTTAATGAAAGTAGTTAGATTTAAATTCCAGATTAGATAGTTTTAGGAAGAGGAGGGAAAACGACTATAGACACCCTCATCTTTGTATCATTGTATCAATAAGAATTAGATCAATTAATCACATGAGCATAGAGAAGAGGAGAGTTGTAGAGGAGAACCAATGTACAGAAGCTTGAATTAATATATGAAGCTTTGATTCAGACTCATTTTGTTATGATGTTTTATGTGTACACATGTTGAATGGTCTGTTTACAGTTTCTTACTCTCTATCATGCATTTGTTTCTCATCCTGAGTGAGAATTTCCTGCAAGGAGTGCAGTGAAACGTCCATAAGCAATGAGTTGACGAAGGCTTAGAGTTTATCTCTGAAAGCTCAGGAGGGATATCGTTGTTCTCATTTCAGTAGAAGTGCAAGACAGGCACAAAAGTTGTGCAAGGTGTGTGCAGGCTAGTCAAGACCTTAGAACTTATCAACTAAGGTTGAGAGATTGAAGGACTGTTGTTGTAGAGAAAGTGCACAGAGTCGTGACTTCAAATACCCAAAAGTATTTGAAGGATTTCCGCAAGGAGTGTGTGTAGGATTTCTTTTGTTATTTGAAGCTGTTAGAGAAAATCTCAGAAGGGTTAACACCTTTGAAGTGTTCAAAGGGGGGACTCGAAGTCATTTTGCAGGATTTGAGTTCTAGTATAAGAATATTGGTTCATTTTGAAGGAGTTGTCAAGGAAGAAATCGAGCGGTTGGAATTCTCTAAGGAGAACTCTTGAAATCATGAGAACCATAAGATCCAAAGAATTTGCGAGGTGGATAAGGAGGGACAAATCCATCACTCTGGTAATAGGAGTCAACGTGGACCATTGATCGTGATCTACTGGAGCATCATATTATTTCATGAATTTAGGATTTGTGAGTCCGGAGTGTAATCCAAAACCCTTGGTCACACTAACTCCCGAATCGTGAAAAGAATAGCCAAGGACAAATTTAGGAATTTTGGGAATTCAAGATTCAGAATACTGGAAGTCCTAAGGACAAGGAGCTTGGGCCCTTGCATTTAGAATTCTGAAGTTATGATATCTGGGATATTATGAAGTGATATTTTGGCATTTCGGGAATCAAAATTTTTCCATTCTCGTTGACAAGAATTCGGCGCTCTTCACATGAGAACCCCCAAAATTGCGAAATGCGAAATAGTGTGAAGTGGCATTTCGACAATTCAGCATTTTGGGGTTCAGGAGCCTGAGAGGACAGTGTTCTGGGATCGAGATTCTTGGACTCTCGGTAACCGAAAGTCTAAAATCATGCTAGCCATCGGATCAAAGGGAGGCTTATAACCGTTGATCCCATTGGAGATATTGTTTCGGAGTTCGAGGTTTGTGGAGGTTAGAGATATGGAAGCTTTACATCAAGACTCACGAAATCGCGAAGTTCGAAACCCTGAAAAGGAAAAAAAAAAATAGTTTTGATAGAAGTCAGTCTTTTGTTGAACGTTTCGGGTTTCGACATTTCGACAGTTGCAAAGACAAGAGGTTGGGATTCCTTGTTCCAGAACTCTCGAAATCCCAAAACGCGATACAACTATGTAGGAGGACGCGACCAAGCATTTCGGGAAAATCGACATTTTAGGTTTTGGAAGGTGGAAAGGTCGAGAACCTCGACAACGGGATTCACAAAATCCAGAAACCCGAAATCTTGAAAAGGAAAGAAAAGGAAAATATCGATAAGGAAAAAGGGTGCGATCATTTTATTGTGGTTAGGGGAGTTGAGTGGTGCTTTGTGTTGTTTCACATAGGGCATACTCATAAGGACCTATGGAAAAACACTGTTGTTGTGTGTGTAGGATTCCTTGTGGAGGAACCTAAGAGTTCATCAGCCTCAGGAGGGAATATTTAGAATGATCCTCAACGGACCTCGATTCTGAGGATTGGGGGTCTGCGTCAAGTGTGGTATCATAGCACATAAAAAGTTCTTTGTTTTGTGTAGCATAGGAAGGAAGAAAGTATTTGCAGCCATGCCGCCGAGAAGAAGAGACAGACCAATGCCTGATCCAACAGTGGAAAGGGAAATGCGTGAGTTACATGCCAGGCTTGATGCCATGGAGACATCATAGAGGTGCAAAGTCGACACTGGGGATATCAATGAGGCTGACAGTGAAGATGAAGTTGGACATGAAGGAGAAGAATTTGCAGCCAAAGATGCAACAGATGAACGCCTATTCAGGGCTGTTGCAGGGATAGGTGCCAGGGCAAAAATGGAGATTCCAATGTATGAGGGAAAGTTGGATGTTAAAGAGATTCTAGAATGGATTAGAGCTCTGGATAAATACTTTGACTATGAAGATGTTGAGGAAGACAAAAAGGTTAAACATGATGTTACTAGACTTAAAGGGCATGCAACATTATGGTGGGATGAACTATAGGCTGACAGACGTTGCAAAGGCAAGCATAAAATCAAGAGTTGGGATAGAATGGTTGCAAAGATGAAAGCCAAATGCATACCCAAGGACTATCAAATTACTATGTTTCAGAGAATGCAGAATTTGAGATAGAAGTTGAGTTCAGTAAAGGAATACACTAAGCAATTCTACAAGATAAACATTAGGGAAGGTCATCGGGAAAGCGATGATGACAAGGTAGCCAGGTACATCAATGGTCTAAGATACGACATTTAGGACGAGATGAGCATGATGACCCTTAGGAATGTGGAGGATGCTTATCAGATGGATATGAAAGTTGAAGAGAAGATGAGTCGGAATCAAGGTCAGAGAGGCCGAGGCAGAAGCCAAGCCAGAGGAAAAACAATTGCCCAAGATAGGAATCATAAACCTAAAGAAGAGTGGAAGAAACCTCAAACTCAAACTGAGAGAGGTGGAAGCTCACAGAGAGGGCAATATGCTGATAAGAATGCTTTTCCTTGAACCAGAGGAAGAGGAAGAGGTAGAGTTGGAGAAATAAAATGCTTTACCTGTGGAAAAAATGGACACAAATCCTATGAATGTCCAGATAGAAAGAAAGAAGGAGGTGAAACTCACATTGCCGAAGAACAAGGATGGAATGTTGAGGCAGAAGATGTTGAGGGTGGAAGATCACCGATGATGAGAAAAGTTCTCTTAACACCAGAGAAGGAGGCAGAGAACCCAGCCCAAAGGAGTAGACTTTTTTGGACTGCTTGCAAGACCAAATACATGGTATGAAAAGTCATCATGGACAGTGGTAGCATAGACAATATTGTTTCTACAGAGATGGTAGAAAAGCTAGAGCTGGACACTATTGAACATCTGAGCCCATACAGAGCTTCGTGGCTACAAAAAGGACATCAGGTAAATGTCACTAAACAATGTTTAGTTGAATTTAAAATAGGAGGATATAAGGATGAAATATTATGTGATGTCATTCCCATGGATGTTTGTCATCTATTGTTGGGTAGACCATGGAAATATGACAGGGATGTGATTCATGATGGGAGAAAGAACACATACACCCTGGAGAAGAATGCGAGAACTCACATGCTATTGCCGATTAAGGATAAAGAAGTGAAACCAAAAGTGAGCAACATTGTACTCCTCATGAGTGGGAAGGAACTTCTTAAGGAGATTAAGAAGAAGGAAGATACAAAATTCATTGTGGTCAGGAAGCCTAGAATTGTTTTAACTAGTACAAGAGTGGATAATTTACCAAAGGAAATCCAAAAGTTGCTAGAATAATTCGTTGATATAGTACTGGATGAAATACCTCGTTCATTTCCACCTATCAGAAGTATAAGTCATCACATTGATCTTATACCTAGATCCAGTTTACCAAACAAAGAAGCATACAGGCTAACACCGCGGGAAAATGAAGAAGTCAAGAAACAGGTCTAGGATTTGATGGACAAAGAATTGATTAGAGAGAGCTTGAGTCCATGCGTTGTTCCAATAGTGCTCAGCCCAAAGAAAGATGGAGGCTGGAGGATGTGCACATACTTGAGGGAATCAACAAGATTACCATCAAATATAGATTTCCATTACCAAGGATGGATGATTTGATGGATTGCTTGAGTGGAGCAAAGTTTTTTTCAAAGATTGATTTGAAAAGAGGATATCATCAAATTCGTATGAGAGAAGGTGATGAGTGGAAAACAACTGTCAAGATGAATGAAGGGTTGTATGAATGGCTTGTTATATTGTTTGGCTTAACAAATGTGCCCAGTACTTTCATGATATTGATGAATGAAGTCCTGAAGGATTTCATAGGGAAATTCGTCATTGTATATCTTGATGATATATTGATTTTCAGCAAAACAGAAGAAGAACACTTGAAGCATTTAGCTACAGTGATGAGGAGAATACAGCAAGAGAAGTTGTTGATAAATATGATGAAATCGACATTGATGAGGACATAACTCATTTATTTGGGTTTTGTTATCTCTGCAAATGAGTTGAAGATGGATCCAGATAATGTAGAGGCGATTAAGAATTGGCCATCGCCAGAAAGTGTATTTGAGGTTCGAAGCTTCCATGGATTAGCTAGTTTCTATAGGAAATTCATCCAAAATTTTAGTGGGATTAGTGCACCAATGATGGACACAGTGAATAAAAGACACAAATCTTTTCATTGGATAGAGGAAGCAGAAAAAAGTTTCAACTTGCTAAAGAAAAAGATTACTGAACAACCAATTCTGGTGTTGCTAGATTTCAGTAAGACATTTCAGGTCAAGTGTGACACTAGTGGATTTAAAATTGGAGCGGTCTTAAGACAAGATGACAGAACGATCGCATACTTCAGTGAGAAACTAAATGAAGCGAAGGTTAAGTAATCCACATATGACAAGGAATTTTATGCAGTTATACAAACGCTGAAGAAATGGAGGCATTATTTGCTTCCTAAAGAGTTTGTTTTGTATAGCAATAATCATGCTTTACAATTCATGACTCAATAGGAGAAGTTGAACAAAAGACATGTTAAATGGGTTGAATACATGCAGAATTTTACTTTTGTATTTAAACATATTTCCGGAACTGCTAACAAAGTTGATGATGCTTTGAGCAGGAAATGTTTGCTTATGCAGGAATTTAGAGTCAAAACTTTGGGTTTTGATAATCTCAAAGAAATGTACAGAGAAAATACAAACTTTAAAGAGGTGTTTGCGGCATCTGAGAATCTAATTCTTAGGGACAGAAGCCAGTGGACCGAATATATGATCCAGGATGGATTATTATTCAGGGGAAATCAATTATGTATTCCAAAATGCTCCATGAGGGAGAATCTGCTGAAAGAAAAACACAGTGGAGGATTGGCCGGATACTTCGGCCATGATAATACGTTCTCAAAACTGAATGGCTCATATTTTTGGCCAAGAATGAGGACAGATGTTAAGATATTTGTGGACAGGTGTAGAATTTGTCAGCACACAAAGGGAAAAAGGCAGAACACAGGGTTATACCAGCCATTACCCATACCTGAGAGGCCGTGGGATGCAGTGAGCATGGATTTTATATTGGGGATGCCAAGAATGAAAAGAGGATTTGATTCAATCTTTGTGGTGGTAGACAGATTTTCAAAAATGGCACATTTTATACCATGTCAGAAAACCAGCGATGCAACACATATTGCGAACTTGTTTTTCAAGGAAGTTGTCAGACTTCACGACTTACCAAGAAGTATAGTTTCAGATAGAGACACCAAGTTTGTGGGACATTTCTGGAGGACTTTATGGAAGAATCTAGGCATAAATTTTTCATTTATCTCATCTTATCATCCTCAGATGGATGGGCAAACAAAATTTGTGAACAAGAGCTTGGGAGATTTGCTAAGGAGCCTAGTGACTAAATACCACAATCAGTGGGATCACATTCTGCCACGGGCGGAATTTGCTCACAATGATTCACTCAACAAAAGCACAGGGCAGAGTCCATTCCAAATTGTGTATGGAATGTAGCCAAGAGGAGTTTCAGAATTGAAGTATTCATAACATAATGAAACTAGAAGTGCCAGTGCAGAGGATTTTGCAAAAGCATTGAATGAACTTCATAGCCATGTGAGGGAACGTTTGCAAAATTTGAGTCAAGAGTATAAACGCAGAGCAGATCAACATAGGTGAGAACTTCAGTTTGAAGTTGGTGATCTGATTCTTGCACATCTGAGGAAAGAAAGGTTCCCAAGGGGAACATATAACAAATTGAAAATGAAGAAGATTGGACCATGCAAGATCGTAAAGAAATTTGGGGCAAATGCATATGAGATTGAATTACCTGATGGGATCAGAATTTCACTGATATTCAACATCTCAGATTTGTACCCTTACAGAGTTGAAGAAGCATGAGCAGACAGTGAAAAGACAGAGGTTCAGTGGACTAAACAAATGCCTGTAGTTGAAAATCCACATATGGAAAGTATACTTGACAAGAGAATCAGGAAGAGGACCAGGAGAAAAGATTATTTTGAATACTTGGTCAAATGGAAGGGACATCCAGTTGAAGATGCCAGTTGGGAGAATGAAGCAGAAATTTAAAAGAATGGACAGACCGTGCAAGAACTCATGAACATGATTCCATGAAAATTTTCAAGAGAGGGAGTATGATGCAGGAGCATTGCCAACAATAATCGAGCGTAGAGGAGGAAGACAACTGGGATGAGCGCAACACAGTTTTTCACATGTTGAAAATGTTTTGAAAGATTTTGAAAGACTAAGGAAGGAATATTAATGAAATAGTTAAGGAAGGCATACGTGCATTTATGAATAAGTGATTGTAAAAATATCTTGAGCAATCTTCTCTCATCTGTCGATGTAAAAGGTATTTATGCCCAGTTAATGAAAGTAGGTAGATTTAAATTCCATATTAGATAGTTTTAGGAACAGGAGGGAAAACGACTATAGACACCCTCATCTTTGTATCATTGTATCAATCAGAATTAGATCAATTAAGCACATTAGCATAGAGAAGAGGAGAGATGTAGAGGAGAACCAATGTATAGAAGCTTGAATTAATATATGAAGCTTTGATTCAGACTCATGGTGTTATGATGTTTTCTATGTACACATGCTGAATGGTCTGTTTACAGTTTCTTACTCTCTTTGTCATGCATTTTTTATTATGCTATATGTGAATGTATGTTTTCAAGTTAGATGTTTGAAGTCTGAGAGAGAGAGGAAATGAGTTTCAATTGTTTCTCATAGTGAGTGAGAAGTTCCTGCAAGGAGTGCAGTGAAACTTCCACAAGGAGTGCGTTGATGAAGGATCAGAGTTTACCTCTGAAATCTCAGGAAGGATACTGTTGTTCGTGTTTTAGCAGAAGTGCAATACAAGCACAAAAGCCATGCAAGGTGTGTGTAGGCTGGTCGATACCTTAGAACTTATCAACTAAGGTTGAGATATTGAAAGACTGCTATTGTAGAGAAAGTGCACAGAGTCGTGAGTTCAAATACCCAGAAGTATTTGAAGGATTGTCGCAAGGAGTGTGTGCAGGATTTCTTTTGTGATTTGAAGTTGTCAGAGTAAAGCTCATAAGGGTTAACACCTTTGAAGTGTTCAAAGGGGGGATTCGAAGTCATTTCGCAGGATTTGAGTTCCAGTATAAGAATACTGGTTCATTTCGAAGGAGCTGTCAAGGAAGAAATTGAGCAGCTGGAATTATTCGAGGAGAACTCCCAAAATCATGAGAAATGTAAGATACAAAGAAGTTACAAGGTGGATAAGGGGGGACGAATCCATCACTCTGGTAACAAGAGTCAATGTGGACCGTTGATTGTGATCTACTGGAGCGTCATATTATTTCAGGAATTCAGGATTTGGGAGTTCAGAGTGTAATCCAAAACCCTTGGTCACTCTAACTCCCGAATCGCGAAAAGAATAGCCAAGGATGAATTTAGGAATTTCGGGAATTTAGGATTTAGAATACTGGAAGTCCTGAGGACAAGGAGCTTGGGCCCTTGCATTTAGAATTTTGAAGTTGCGAGATCTAGGATAACGTGAAGTGATACTTCGACATTTCGGGAATCGGGATTTGACATTTCCATTGACAATAATTCGGGGCTCTTCACATGAGAACCCCTGAAATTGTGAAACGAAAAATAGTGTGAAGTGGCGTTTCGACAATTCGGTGATTCAGGGTTCAGGAACTTGAGAGGACAATATTCTAGGATCGAGAGTCTTGGATTCCCTATAACCGAAAGTCCAAAATCACGCCAGCCGTTGGATCTAAGGGAGGCTTATAGCTGTTGATCCCGTTGGAGATATTGTTTCAGAGTTTGGGGTTTGTGGAGGTTAGAGATTCAGAAGCTTTACATCAGGACTCGTGAAATCGTGAAGTCCAAAACCCCGAAAAGGAAAAAAAAAAAGTTCTGATAGAAATCAGTCTTTTGATGAACATTTTGGGTTTCGACATTTCAGCAGTTGCGAAGACAAGAGGTCAGGATTCCTTATTTTGGAACTCCCAAAGTCCTGAAACATGATACAACTGTGTAGGAGGACATGGCCAAGCATTTCGGAAAAATCAACATTTCGGGTTTCAGAAGGTGGAAAGGTCGAGAACCTCGACAACAGGATTCCTGAAATCGCGAAACCCAAAATCCCGAAAAGGAAAGAAAAGGAAAGTCACGATAAGGAAAAAGGATGCGATCATTTTATTATGGTCAGGGGAGTTTAGTGGTGCTTTGTGTTGTTTCACACGGGGCATACTCATAAGGACTTGTGGAAAAACACTATTGTTGTGTGTGTAGGATTCCTTGTGGAGGAACCTAAGAGTTCATCAGCCTCAGGAGGGTAGATTTAGAATGATGTTGTGTGGACCTCGATTATGAGGATTGGGGGTCTACATCATTTTATAAGCATAGATGCACACCCATTATGATGTTTTCCTTGTTTATTCCACTCCCCATAACCATTCAATGCAAATAATATTTGATGTAGGGGGTAGCTTAGGAGGTCCTCCATTGGATTAATGTTGGAAATATTCAATGATTCCACCCTTATCTCGTCATTATTATCACACATAGTTACTTCACAATCCCTACAAACTCCCTTCATCACCTAATCGATCTTAGATATGGCATGGAGTGGAGGTGATAGCACATAACCTTCCTTGATTTTCCTGAAACACAAGAGTTTAGAGATTAGGATATTCGGCATCCCATTGGCCCAAGTAGATATTGAATTTATCCATGTCCATATTTATGTATCCCAAAGGTATAAGTCAGTTGGTTTGGCCATATCACCAAAGGTGTATTTCCAATGGGAGGTCACAGTATGAAAAACCACCAAGTCCTTTGGGGTTACCAACCATGCATGATCAGTAGGAAGTTAATATCAACCTCCATTTGGGAATATGAGGGAGAGGAGAGAACTTCACAATGTTATTCATCTCTCTCTCTCTCTCTCTCTCTCTCTCTCTCTCTCTCTCTGGATGCTTCAATGTTTATATGTTCATATGTGGAAAAAATCCAGGATGCAGGAGTCTTGGTCTATATGCAACTTTATGCAACTATGCAACTTATGCAACTTATGCAACTATATGCAACTTTATGGAACTTATGCTACTTTATGAAACTTTATGCAACATGCAACTTTATGCAACAATGCAACTTATGCAATTATTCAACTATATGCAATTTTATGCAACTATGTGTAGAAATTTTGATACAAATTAATGTATTCCTATGATTCTCTTGATCTAACAATTTCCGCCACTTGTTAAATACATAATAACTTCTACTATTATTATTGCGGAAGCAATTAAACCACGATCACAACCACAATGCACGAAGTGAAATATCAATAACACACAACACAGAAGTTTTACTGGGAAAGCATAAAGCTAAAAACCCCACTATCACATATTATGAATATCATGAATCATGAAACAATCTCATACAAAACTCTAATCCAAGATCTCTCAGTACAATACAATCGTCTCACATTGTCATACACAAATTAGCAAATACATGTGCCAATTCCTATGTCTAGACATCTTGCCTCCTCTGCACAATCTCTGCAATCTGAATTCCACAATGAATCGAATGAATGCAATTGTCTTGTTTGCACATGCTCATAAGCATATTCACTGCATGTGTGAACAAATCACAACTGATAGCCAAACTATCCCTTTCACCTGTTATCTCAACTAGATCTCCGCTGGAACTGACATGCATGTAGTTAACCGTGGTGAATCTTCAGTTGCATGTGAGTTCACTGATTAACTGAACCCTCACTAGTGCATGTTTAGTTACAACTAGTACAACTGATATTAACTCACTTAACTACACTTATAATTCTGTTACAATTCCAAATCACTCAGTTATGAATGAGATAATAGATTAATATTTATTGTCTAATTTATTTAAGGGAAAAATAAATTAGACACATGTTTCTTGTTGACTTTTCAACACTATGGAACTTATGCAACTTATGAAACTACGAAACTTATGCAACTCTATGCAAATACACAACTTTATGCAACATGAAACTATGCAACTCATGTAACTTTATGCAACTTTATGCAACTATGGAACTATATGCAAGTTTATGCAACTTATGCAACTTATGCAACTTTATGCAACTATGAAACTTATGCAACTATGCAACTTTATGCAACTTTATGAAACAATGCAACTTTATGCAACATGCAACTTATGAAACTATGAAAATTATGCAACTTTATGAAACTTTATGCAACATGTAAATTTATGCAACATGTAACTTTATGCAACTTTATTCAACTTTATGCAACATGCAACTTTATGCAATTC
>ML790560.1:64902-81574 GCA_009831015.1 Picea engelmannii
TGCCAAAATGGCCAGAAAATTGTTTTGAGCCATTTGGAAAATGTGGGTGGCCCTCGATATCCACCTGGATCAATACCGTATCACTGAGACCATTCAAAAATGCATTTTTGGCTTTGGAATTATTCTCACCGAGTTTCACTTCTTTGTCATTTGTTGGTGGAACTACTAGTGCTATGTATCCATCTACAATTGATTGCCAAACTTGAAATCCATGTGCTTGTATATATGTATTCATCCTTATGCTCCAAAAAGAATACTTATGTCCATCAAATTGTGGTATTCCATTTTTATACAAGTTGGTACTCTTTGTTATCACTCCAAGTAACTCTTTGAGGTTGTAAGACAAATATTCTTGGTAACTTAAGGTAAACTTGTTTTTGCATTTTGTATGTGTGGATCAATGGGATAAATCAATTACAGTATGGTATTTAGATAGTCAAAATGAGAATCAAATGAACCAATGCTCTCAAGGATCAATAATCAGATGATAGCTTTTAAGTGGATGAGAAAACAATGCTTATAAACCAAATACAAATGTAGGGTTTAATAAACAAAGATAAGAAACTATTAATCAAGTTATGAGATAACCAATGAGATGAAATTCATTCTACAACTAAAACAAATTGAATAAGAGTACAAAAGGAAAGATGATAATCTGATATCAATAGAGAGAGAAAAATGTGATTTGTATTATCATATGGAAAAGTCTGTTTACAATATAGTATCTTCTGTATCCAAAATCGAACCCCCTTTGATCTTACATATATGAGATTAAATAGTCTTTACAAATTATATTCAGGATCCTCAAAAGATGGATCTGATATCCTCTTTTCTTATCTCAAATTCAAAATTGTGAGGTGGATGGAAAAGATAGAAATTTCTGGAAAAATGCTTTTCCAAGATTCACCTATATCCTCCAAATAACAATAGATATTGGGAAAATGAGAGAGGTTATTGAAGATAAGTATTTTATTATGATAAAACTCCTTCCATTTCTAAAAATATTATTCCAACTAATCAAAATCTATCCTTAAATACAGTGACTAAAACAGGAAAAGCAAAGTATTTGATTTCTAGAAATATGGTGCTCAAAGATTGACCTGTATTTCACAAATCACAATAGATCTTGGAACGTTGAGAGATTATATTGAAGAGATGTTCGGGATTATGAAATAACTCCTTTTGTTTCGAAAAATACTCTTCTATATGATCATAATCTGTCTCCCAAGAAGGTGACTAAAACAGGAAAATCCAAATTTCCAAATCTAGTCATATTCCTACATTTTAGGATTTGATCTCTAGAATACTTCTATTGATCAAATGAAGTGCCACCTGCACTCATGGATGATATTTGATAATATATGTTATTAGTCATCATCATATTCTACTTAATAAACTCAACCAAGTTGAATTTGACCTTTTGACCAAAATAATACATTTTGGAAAATTTCTGAAAATGATGCCTCATCTTGTTGGGAAATTTTGACTGCCTTCCCGAGATCTAAATGAAGATATGAAAGTACCATTGGAAATATTAGGATGTATATTTATCAATAAACTATTTTAGTGTGTAAAAAATACTCTCCACGGCTCAACAAATTGATTTTTCCCAAGGTAGTTTATCAACTGAAAAACCTGCACTTTCACCAGCTCACTACACTGTGAAAACAATCATTTAGCTGGTGAAAAGGGAGACTTTCATCGGCTTACTACACTGTGAAAACTTCATTTAGCTGGTGAAAGCTAAAATTTGATTCTTGGTATATTTTGAGATGACACATCATTTTTTCATTGGGTAATAAGATTTAAAGCCAATCTTATATACTTTAAAACTTAAAGATTTATAAATAAATATTTACCTTATTATCATCTTATGATATGATATCAAAACAAATTTCAGAATGAATTATTTGATCGCTAACACTCTCCATGATCTACTTTTTAGTGGTTAAACGATTTATGAAGGAACCTGCTCTGATACCAATTGTTGGATTACTGAGAGGGGGGGTGAATCAGTAATAACATAATTATAATCCTTTTTCTTCAAATGTTATATCAATGTAGAATTATTATCCAATAATGAGCAATAAGAAATAAACAATCACACACATACAAAGTACACCAATGTTTTACGTGGAAACCCAAATCGGGAGAAAGCCATGAAATGCTTTTTATTATATGTCTTGAATAATAACATTCATTGGAAGCACCAACTTCCTTTGTTTTCCAGCTGCAACTGGAAGGAGGCTCCAACCCCCTAGTTTCTCAAGCTACAACCTGAGGGAAACTCCAACTCCCCAATTCTATGGCTACAACCAGAAGGAGGCTACAACCCCCTATGTTCTTTGGCTACAACCGGAAGGTGGCTACAACCACCTGTCCTTGCCCCATCCAACCGCCCTGAAGTAGAAGTAGAATGATGGAACCAATTGTTACCCATGATTTTGGTCGTCATGATGATGTATTGATGATGGTGTACTCAGGATCTTCATAAGAAATTTATCTTGAGAAAAGTTACTTTCATCTCTTCCCAGAAAACTCATTTTTGAAGAAGGTTCACAGGCTGCTAATATATTTGGGTGCGAGAATTCCTGATTCTCGCAGGCTTCCTTAAGCTAGGGTGCAAACTTCTCGCACTGTGTTGAATAGCTAGGGTGAGAACTCTTCCTAAATCATTGAAAAAGATGAATTCTCGATGTTTCTAGAAGGGAATCTTCTAGAAGGATGGGTTGGCATTCGAATGCCAACCCATCCTTCTAGAATATTCCCTTCTAGAAACATCGAGAATTCATCTTTTTCCATGCTTTAGGAAGAGTTCTCACCCTAGCTATTCAACACAGTGCGAGAATTTCCCACCTTGGCTTAAGGTAGCCTGCGAGAATCAGGCATTCTCTCACCGAAATATATTAGCAACCTGTGAACCTTCTAAAAAAATGATTTTTCTGGGAAGAGATGAAAGTAACTTTTCTCAGGCGAAAGTTCTTCTGAAGAGCTTGAGTACACCATCATCAATACATCATCATGATGACCAAAATCATGGGTAACACCAATGTCACACTATCACTGTGAGATATACCACTGTAAACCTGTGCCAATAAATATGAACCATGCATGAACCATGCATCAACCTGTACCTCAACCTATAATCAACATGTACCATAAACAAGTGCATGAACCATGCACAAACTTGTACCAAACAACCTGTAATCAACCTGTACCATAAACAAGTGCATCCAACCATGTACCAAGTATGTACCAATCATGTGTCAACTATTCACAAACTATGACTCATCAATATGTACCAACATCATCAACTATACACCTCATGTACATGCCAACTCATCAACTACTTGTCTCAACCATGTACTCAATAAGTACCTCAACCAAAAGCCCTCATCAATTTCATCATACAAATCTGATTTGTAGCTATGTAATAGACTTTCTATATATTATCACATTCCTGCAAACCTTCCTTGACTTTAACAACAAGAGACTAGCATTTTCATCAAACTTTTCTTTAGTCTCACATGCCTAGTTTTGGATTAGTCAACAACCCTAACTTGAAGTAATCATAACTTTGTACCTGTAATGTATAAATATATGAAACTGATAAATAATTTTCTTCAGTGTGTTTTATATAATTCCTCCAGGTGTCACTACTTGGAACCTCTCAGAAAAGGAGTTATAGCAAAAATAACATACCTTGCTGAATTCTGTCTTATTCTAGAGAGCGACCTTGTAGAGCATGCCCCACATGAAATATTTGTTGAATTGATCTGTAAATGTTACACAGCATAATAAATAATGTACCCTAACCAAAAAATTTTGTTTCAGTGAATTTGGATAAGTTATGAAGATGCTATGGCATTTTTACCCGCAACACTTGTTTTTTACTAGTTTCAGGACTAGCCACAAACACTATTTTTCGCACAGTGTAACTCCAAAAATACAACGAACCACAAGATGAATTGTTTTCCACATATACTTGGATATTTTTTCTCAATGGCATAGAAATTTCATGGTCTGAATCATTATAGAAAAAATTTATAGAGAAAATGGTGACATGACCTATAAATAACATACCTTAGAAAGCACCATCAAAACAATTTATCCTTCCTTGCATTTCAATCTTCTTTTCTTCACCTTCCCTCATAATTTCGGCTTAGATATCCTTGGTTACCTCAGACACCTATAGATATTCAATATTCTCAATTGTGATTAAAATGAGAGAGCCTAGCCTCTTATCTATACTCTCCAAGTGGCTTCCTTAAAAACATCTTCTAGGTCACTTTGCCCACTTTCCTTATTTTAGGGTTAACCCACTTCTAATTTCCCCATTAAATTTATTATTTAAATAATTTATTTTTTATTCACTTTGAATTATAGTACAATAATCACTTCAATTTATTATTTACCTTTCAAAATCCCTTAAACCACTTTGACTACTTTGACCTTTTGGGGCTTCTAGATGACATGTGAGGGTCCTCCAACTTCGTAAGGCCATAACTCTCAAACCGTGAGGCGTTATGTGACGTTCCACATACCAGCATAAATGGCATGACATGTACTATACATATAGAATAATATTATCTGAAAATATATCATAACTCATACCGTTACCCATCAAACAAACTTGGGTCCATTACCCAAACCTGGGGTCTCCAACTTCTCATGGCCATAACTCTCTAACCGTGAGGAGTTATGTGACGTTCTACATACCATTGGAAATGGAATGGCAAGAACTATCCATCTAGGATAGTTTCCCTAAAAAATTCAATGTCCTTAATCTTAGTATTACACAATTAAGCATGGGTTCTCTTACTCCGCAAAGCGTCTTCCCGTGAGGGCTTTCACCATAAGGGGACCATTTTGGAGTTCATCCATATTTACTTCTTATCAGCCATGAAAAAACATTAATGAGTCATATTTACATCAAATGATATTGGGTCCATTACCCAAACCTTTGTGCTATGGGGATTTCTTCAAGGGTTGACATCAATGACAACCAACCTTAATAAAAAAAAGAGGCCTTGGGAACCCAACTTGACTTTAGTACCACATATTACCCAGAGACAGGAAGGCAGACTGAACGAACAACCCAAATCATAGAGGACATGTTGCGTATATATGTTATGGACAAACGGAAATGTTGTGAGGATTTCTTGACACTGGTACAATTTTCGTATAACAACAGTTATCAAAGCACCATTAAGATGGTGCTTTGCAAGTTTCTTTACCAGTGACCATGTCAGACGCCTTGAGTTGGGATCAACTTGAGGATAGGATCCTGGTGGGACTGGAAGCGATCCAAGAAATGGAAGATAAAATGAAAACTATAAGACAAAGGATCAAGGAAGTGCAAGATTGGTAGAAGAGTTATGTTGATGCGCATTGTGTTGACCATAGTTACGAAGTTGGCAATCGAGTCTTCTTGTGGGTAAAACTGCATAAGAGTTCGATCAAGTTTGGAAATGGTGTTTAAATATCTCTTAGGTTCGTGGGTTCCTACGAGATTGTGGAAAGGAGAGGGTCATGGCCTATTGGATAGGCTTGCATGATCCTTGAGGCGTATGCACAATGTCTTTCCCGTCTATGTTTGAGATATTATGTTAGTGATCCTACACATTCTTTGACTTGAGTACCTTGCAGGTATCAGATGAGGGTGCACTCACGGTTGAGCCAATTTGTGTCTTGGATCATCACATTCGACATCTACAACGTCGAATAGTAAATCAAGTCAAGGTGTAGTGGGACAACTATAGTTCGCACTCGACGACCTGAGAGGACGCATATGATATGCACTAGCAGTTTCCATTTTTGTTTGATAGATAGACTTATGATACCATGATACAAATTATTTTGACACTTATATACTATGAAACTTCGGGACAAATTTTAGACCAAGAGGGGGTGTATGTAACATCCTGCTCTTGCGTGTACTGAGCGAACTTATTATTTGAGGACACTTGCTTGCAAGTGATCCAGCTTATTATACTATTGGTCCTTTGATTATGATTATGAGGCATTATGGAAATGATGATATGTTATTTTGTGTATTGACATAGATAGGTGCTATTGACTATGTTCTCTTGAGTGTGTAGGACTTCATACCTCAAGGATGCAGAGGCATTGATGAAACCCCTTGGACTACGGATCAAGTCAGGGAGTGGACTATTGGGTTTTGATGGTTGTTGATATGACATATGTACATCTAATTAGATGTTATGATGATTGATTATTATTTATGACATGATTCATTGATGATGAAAGCTGACAATAGCTTGCCGACCAGACTCACATGTGGAGTAGAGGGGTCACACATGACAACCAGAGAATTTGAAGGATATGTGTGGACAAAAACCCTTCCACATCCTAATAGCACTCTCGTTGTGGCTTGAATTGTAGGTTAATGATTACCTAGTTCGAGAATACCCATGATGTCGTGAGGGTAGACTGCAACAATCGCTCACGATGATTCTAAGGGGCGCATAATAAGGGAGGGGCCTTATTCCTTAGAGGTCCTTAGTCTCCCACAAGATCACGTAATGGAGTATTGAATCCAGGGGTTTTTTATGTCTACCGAGTAAGTCAAGAGGCAAGTGGCACCCTTAGAGAACGTAGTGCATCTTGAAGGGCATGTCATGCAATGAAAATGGAAGGAGGTGAGTGGCACCCTTGGAGCACATAGTGTGTCCTGAAGGGCATGCCACGCAATGAAAATTGAAAGAGGCGAGTGGAACCCTTGGAGAACCTAGTGCATTCTGAAGGGAACACCACATTTTTAAATAATAAGGGAATAAACATAGATGGCCTTAGAACCAATGATGTGTCAAGTGTGATTTAAAAACAAATTTTTCCCTAATAAAAATGTCGTCCAACCTAGTGAAATTAAAAATATAGGTCTAAGTGACAATTGTGGTAAAAAACAAAATCACAATTAAACATGTGACGAGAAGGGGGTAATAAATTCATTTAATTTATTAAAATCAAATTATTGTGGGGGATTAAAATTTTAAAAGGGAAAAGATTTTTTTTTCATATGCTAATTAATTTTTTTTAATTAAAAAGAAAAAGGGGTAAAAGGTGGCTTTTCTACACTTGCTAATTTGAGTTTTAGATAAAAAGGGAAAATAGGGAAACTTAAAAGAAATAGAAAACTAAGGGAAAAAGGGGAAAGATAAAGAAAAAGGGAAACATAAGGAAAAAGTTGAATGACTAACTTAGCAAGGAATCTTTCCTTTAAGAACTTTCTAATTAAGAACTCAACTAGGAATTTAGTAAAGGCATAAGTCATTTAAGATGTGTAAGGGAATTTTGGGACACGAAGGAGCTCTTTTAGGAATGCTTTTAGGTGGGTGAGGGAAATAGGAATAATTGAATAATTAATGAAATTAATTTTTTGTGCAACTAGGGGGATGGGTGACATGTGTATGGGGGAGGTTTTTTCTGATTAAACTAATGAAAAATAAATTAAATGAGAATTTGGGAAATAAATCACTTAAAAAATCTATAAAAATGATGGAGGAGGAGGGGCATGGATGGGATATTTATGTGTAATGTTAAGATGGAGAATTTTTGTCTTGACTGACTTATCTTGTGGGAGTTGGGATACCTAGCTCTGGTAATGAGTGGTAGTTCGACCTTGCGAGGCGAGCTGGGAGATATTTGTTCTCTGGTATAGTGTGTGTGGCTCGTTTGTTTCTTTGGGGGCTCAGGGGGAAGAAGAGTACCCCTAGCGTTGGCTGGGAGGTACAGGTGAAGTCACATTAGTTAGAAAGCAGGAGCTGGACAGAGCGCGCACAAGACAACGAATTGGAGTTGTCGCCTTGGGCTACGGTACACATGTGTTTATTTTGAATAGTAGATTAAAATTGTTCTTGCACTTTCATTACTGTAATTACATGGTGTAAAGAAATGTGTTTTACTCAACATTTTTAATCAAGAACTTAAAGTCATCATAGATTTACACTCGTTGCATTTGAATTGATTTCCTTAGAAACCTGATCCCTGATTGCTATGACCATTTTGTTTTGTTTTATTGATTATTATGAAGGGATTGTTCTTTATCTTCCATCCTTAACCCTAGATCATCATTCCATTCCTGAGCAGTCATCCAAGAGACGAATTGACGATCGCCAATTCGGTGTTCATAGACCTATAGATTCTAATGCCCTTCCTTTCTATGCTTGGATGATGAACAAAGGTTAATTTTTCCCAGCTGTCTACCCCTTACTTATGTTTTCATTTTTTTATTTTATTAACCCCTAATCCTTGTGCCCTCCTTGTGATTGAGTATTTCTGCGCTTGAATAATAAAATCCAAATTATGGAATGGTAAATCTCTACGTCTTTTTAATGATAACTCCCAATATTTTTTTTATGGAAATTCTCTGCGTTTAATGTTTTCCAGCATTGAGGAATGTTTAAACTTTGCAATGGGTGATTCATTTTGAAGGATTAATCTAAGAACAATCTTTTTCACCAAGTCATTTTTTTCTCAATTTTGTTTTACCCTGAACCGTGCGAGGGATTTTTCTTGTGTTGAATCCCCTTCTTGAACTCGTATCTTACCCAACTTACCCACCTTTATTTTCGTGGCACTTGGCACATCCCTTCACGCCAAACATTCGTGACACATTAGACAGATTTGTACCAAAATTTCTGGTGATTTTACCTCTACTATTTTGTACATAGTTATGACAATGATTTTATGTGTATATGGTTCATTTAGGGTAGCAATTTTAAAATGTGACTGCAATTTTAAATTATGATAGACAACCCCCTTTTTATTTTGATATACAATGATGTTTTTTTTGTTTATTAGTTTGTCTGAGACATGTGGGACTAACCTGTGGATAAGAAATCACGACTCAGGGGCATCTAAGCCATCAAAATCACCTGGGGATTGCACCTAGCTTGAGCCACACCAACCCTTAATATGGTTGGATTTTGTTTGTCCCCGTAGGTTTTGAACCAGTGACTTTAACATCATAGAGCACCTTAACAACACACTCTGTCATCGACTATCCTACACCTCGGGGACAATATACAATGATGTTAATGATTGATATACAACGATTTAATTACATGTCAGAAGGCAACGATATGTATTTAAAAAGATAGTAAAAATACAAATTTAAAGGATAGCAATTACATTGTGTTGTTAGCAACAACAAATTTATTTTCATGATGTTACACAACAACTTAACCTAATTTCTCTGTGATTTCCTTTATAATTGAGCCAACAATACCGTTTATTGACTCAGCAAATTGAATCTTGATGACAATGAATTTATGATGTGTTTACAACAATTTGACAACGAAATTATGATATGCTTGCAACAAATCGACAACAAATTTATGATATGTTTTACGCATATTTATGCATTATTGACAACAAAATTTTGCATGTGTTTTTAATGGATTGTTAATGCAAATTTGCATATCTACGTTTTGGATATGTCTGCGCCCTGGGTAAAGTATCTGCGTTCCTTAAACAAAAAAAAATGATATATATATATGCATTTTGTATTTATTATTACTTATTATTGATATATCATTATATAGCTATGTTTTTGTATATATAGTTGCGTTATCATATACAACTACATGTTTGTATATATCATTATTATTTATGTTGGTTTATAGGGATATCATCCTTGATTATTTCACAATGATGTTTATTATTAGTTATACATTGAAATATACATTGATGATTACACAACAATTAATATTTGATAGAAATCATATTAGGTAGATGACAACACATTCATACAAGCTATGTTAGGATAGTGGTTTTCATGTTATGACAATGAAACCTTTAGCAATTTGATGTTAGTGATCATTGCAATCTTATAGAGTTGGATTTCCCTTGATTTGTAATTCAACAGATATATATATTACTCAGTGATTTGTAATGTTCACGCAACGATACTTATTACATTGTGTTGGAAACGATAACGTAGACAGAGCCTTAGTCTTTTTGACAACATTGTGGTTGATTGACCTCTATCCTTCCATAATTATAGTAACTTACTTAGTGGACAACAACATCAAATAGACAACGATGTACCCAAATTTTGGTAACCTTTTTGGTAGTGATATGTTTGTTGTTTTCCACGATTATCTTTCACTACAGTATGATTATCGATAATTATAGTAATAAAAACAACATTTATAGTAATATCAACTTATAGATTATCTAGACAACGATTTTTAATGTGTTCCTTACATAGCAATCTTATTTTATGGTTTCAGTTTAAACGATAGCATATCCAGTTTTAAAGGACATTTGTTTTATTGTTTTAAAGGACATGTTTCATAATTGTTGCAGTTAAAAGATAGGGAATTTCTCTTCGAAAAATACTTATCTAACATTGGAATTGGAAATTAGCTACAATAAACTAATCGTTGATAATGATCATTTAATGTGTACAGATAGATGTAGGGTTTCAATAGAATTGTTGCGTAAGGAATTTAATGTGTTGTATTGAGGTTATATTTGTCTGATTCCCTTGTGTCCTATTTACTTGTCGCTTGGGTGCCTGAGTTAGTCATCATGTGGTTGGTAGTTAATTCGGTCTCCTAGCGCGTTAAATTTTCTTGGGTTAGTGGTCTAGCTGTGTCATAATGCACCTTGGTTATTGTCATGCCCATCTCCTTGTGACAACATGATTCTTGATGAGGGGATCATTGTGCGCCTTGATAGATAGAGGTGAATGATAACTTGGCTAGAGTCTGTGCTTCCTGATGTGGGCGTTGTTCATTGTAATTGATGTTGGCACTTGGTTGGTAATGCCTTAACATTTTTGGTTTTGCGTGCCATAGAGGTTTTCAATTATTGGTCATCAAGCCATTGTGTTGGGTAGGTTGATGTTTTCCTTTAGCTTGTAGGTGTTTTCTTGTTTATATCTGGTGGCTAGTCATTTTTATTTGTCTATTAATTATCGCATGTCATCCAATTACATTGTTTAACTGTTGTCGTTGCTGCCATTCTCCTTTAAAAAAAAATTATTTTTCCTTCATGTTGCGTCGCGTGTAGTTGTAATGATGGGGACGTTACATCCATCAACAAATTTGAAGGGGAGGTCCAATTGGGGAAAGGTAAAATGAGGAATGTGAAAGGTAATTATTAGATGTTGACGTAGATTTAATATATTACACATTTATTTTTCCAATTTTATTTTATCATATTGATTTTTTACATTTTGTATTCCTACATATTGAACTATATTAAACTATTCCTTTATTAACAATAACTAATTAATGATATTAAATTGTTATTTTATGATATATTTGCTCGAGAGTGGGATGCTTTACATTTATACATTGCAAACAACCTTGATTGGATGGAGCATTGGATGGAATATATTGAAGAATAGTTCGGTAGGTTATCATGGGAAGGGGTGAGTAAGATGAGGAAAACAATGTATTATCATCGAGATCAATTTACTGATCTTACATCAACTAGGGAAGTTGATTTAGCCTTTGGTTTAGAAGATAAACATGCAAGTAAATTGTTTACCCACATTTTCCTAGTTATTTCCCAATTTTTCAATGTATTTGGTTTGTTTAATTTTTGAAATATATATTTATTAAGTCCTATATGAGGTTTATTAATTGGAAATGTATTTTTTTACTTGTTTTCCATGTTGCATTTGAAACATCACAAGGCTATGTGGTGTAATGGTCGTAAATTTCGTATCAAAATGTTGGATGATAAGATGAAAACCTCAAATCGTGGGATAACTGTAGTGTTTAATGTCACCAACATTTCCTCTAGAAGTGACAAAAATATGGAAGAAACTGAGAATAGGTACTATGGGCATTTGGAGGATATAAATGAGTCTAATTTTAATTCCTTTAAATAGTTTTGTTTGAGGTGAAATGGTATAGGATACAAATGCATGGACATGATCTTGAAAGAAGTATTACTGAGCATGATAATGGATTTACCATGGTTAATACAAGGGCATTTGAATAAGGTATAGAGCCTTATGTTCTTCCAAGTCAATGTGAGAAAGTATTATACTCAGAGGTACTTGGTAAAGCAGATTGGTCATACGTTGTTAGATATGATCCAAGAGTAAGACCAGTAAAGTATAATCATGTAGCCGAGGAAGACGATAATAATGAGGAAACATATCATGATTATGTAGATCAGGAGCAAGTGGTTGTAGTCGATGTGTCAGATGAAGAAGTTGAAGAAGTTGATCATCCAAATGTAGGAGACGACGATCTCATTGACGATATCGATAACTATATTAGCGAAAATGACGTTGATGATGAGGTTGATATGAATGATCCTTTCACCAATATTGATTATGAACCAGATCACGATACAAATGTTGAGCTGGATGAAGAAGAAGATGAATGATATTTAATTGTTGAAAATAATAAGTATGTGTTTATATCTTTTATATGATCTTTATATGTTTTTATTTTGTATAATAGAGTATATGTTACATGATATTTATAATGTCAAATTAGGTATGGGGAAATTGAGAGTGATGTGGGGGGGGGGGAGAATAATTAGAGCTTCCATCTTCAAAGGTTTCCTCTGTTTAGTAGAGAATGAACTATTCTCAAAACTAAGAGGAGATCAACGGGACTGCACCTAATCATGTACTACTTGACCCCATTAAGGCGTGATAGTAAGTTGCTTAGGATTAGAGTTAGAAAACATGATGCCTACTTAATAATTGGACAATGAAGTATGGCTTCAAAGAAGGAGAAAGAAAATAATTTTAATATAACAATGTATGCATGTTGTCACCCCTGCTTCTTTGTGTATCTCGTCCTCATTTCATTTTAATTTTCTTGGCTGAATTTTAAAGGAAACGACTATTAAAAGACATTGTACTAGGGATAGAGTACATTATGGGTAACAATGACCTGCGAATGGGGCTAATGTTGAATTTTTTTCAAAATGTTTCTGTATGCACTGAAATTTGACATGGATAGACTGTTTGTATTCATTGATGATATGGGAGGGTTTCTAGACTCAAACATCACTAACACACCCAACAAAATCCAACCTGATCCTTAGGAACAATTGTATGTACACCGTATAAGTTGTAAATTCCTTACTCTTTTTGTGATGCAATTTCCACATGAAGGATTCATTGTCACCATCAATCAATGTTGATATTATGATCCACAACCAAATTTGGCCGAAGATAATGTATCACCTTTAGTGGATCATACATATACAATCTATCCCTACTAGTTAGTTGGAAAAACCTCCTTCACAATTGAATTATGTGGCCACTTCCACCTTTTTTTTAATATCAACTCTCATAAATAATGAGCCTTTGACTCATTTTCATGACTTAGGGAGATAACTAGATTAAAACTAGAAATTTATCCTTAAGGGTAACAAATTCAATTTCACCCCCTATGTGCAAAAGTGTCAGGTCCTACTTCTTCGACCATGATATTTCCTAACGATGATAAATTATTAGAGGCCACGACCTTTTTATATAGTCCTTAAGATAACCTCCATAATGGATCTCCTATTCAATTTCACCTAGGTCTATCTACTCCACTAATATTATTCCCTTATAATCTATCCCTTTGGAAATATTGATGATTTTGATTCATCTCTACCAACAACACCTCTGACTTGAAGAAGATACCTTGGATTGAATTTCCATACTTAATATTATTGATGTTTCCATCGAACGATATGTTGTCAAACTATTTTGTGTTGAAATGAAGCATCTAATATGACTTTCTAGTTTTTGTTTTGGGTGTAGGATAGTGACCTTGTGACCTTTGTTCCCAATAACCACATCCTCGTCATTGAAAAATTTAAGAATGTATCTACCCATATGTGAAATGTTAGAATGTCATACTTTCCATGTCAAAATAGAGTCGCAAGGAAATTTAAATCCTCTCTAGATAAAATCATCCTAATACTAAGTAAGAGTTGAAACCACCTTCTTCCTTTCTTCCCAAACTATTTGAATTAGTGTAAAAGAACCACCAATATTGAAATCACTTGAAGCAATATTCACATCATTGACACCAAACCTACATAGAAGACTGGGAAACATTTATATTGAAGAAAATTACTCTATATATAGTGATAATACCATTTGTCATGCATTGTTGGGGATGATTCAACCAATCCAATTTCCCCTCCACTCTAGTCAACCAGTTGTTCTATTTCAAATCACTCAATTAAAGAAATCATACTCCAAATCGGGTTATGATAACACATAAAATATGGGGAATCGGTCTATCCTATCATAAACCTAGTCAAATTTAATATTAGAGAAATGTTTTTTCCAAATCCCTATTCCCATTCAAAAAATATTTAATGGATTTTCAACATGGTGTCACGAATTGGCCTACCTTGAATGATTTTTTTTTAGTTTAGGTCTAACAATCTAACAGGAAACACACTTTTTTCTTAAAGTTACAACTTTAGCTAATATATTATAAGACAGAGTGGTAACGAGACGTAAACTGAGTCAATAAAAACTAGGGTTTGTTCTTGTACACACCAGGGTTTGAATTCTTAAAAAAGTGATATGTTTTCCCCTCATGGGAGTACACTCATAAGGGTGATGTTGATTAGGAAAAATCATAAAGGTTGTTTTCTTAGCATGGGTGGTCACACACCCTTATAATAAGTGTATGGAAGCACATGCCTCACAATAGGTATTTAGTGCTCACCACTTAGATACAGGTTGAAGACACATTGAACAATATAATAGGGCACCATGAGGTCATGAGGTAATAATGTCTCTAATATATTATCTCTTACGAATACTATTTATCAAACCTTGACTTTAGAATCCATCAAGTTTGTCAGTGTGCTTATATGGTTGATATTATAATGCCTTATACAACAGGGATGGAGCTAAAGGCCTTGATAATGGTTGGGGAGGCCCATAAGACCTAGATGAATATTCTAGGGAGGAATGACCATGCACAATTCTACAAACCACAAAAAATTCCCTCTATAGGAGGTCAGTGTCCTTAGAGTGGGATATGGGTGCCATTAGAATGGTATCTTAGTATTGGAAATGTAATGATATTGGTGCAAGAAATACTACAATTAGACATGATAGTACAAAGATAATTACCTTGGAGAAACCCTATGGGAAAATCCAACTAGAAGAAGATGCTTCATTTGATAACTCAATATGTAATTGGTTACAATTACCAAGGCTCTCATGGAGATTTTAAGAACATGTTTTCCAGAATTTTTATCTTCTCTCAACAATGTCCATTGATTATTGAGAATCATTGCCACCTAGTTATTTAACAACTTGGATGAATGGATCCACTCTTTGCCTGAAATATCAAATTCTTTATTTCACATAGAAGGAAACTTCAATGCTATCCACATATTCTAGAATTGCTTCATCACCGCCTACTCGAATCTTCCATTCTTCTTAATCTTAGGCTCTAATTTCCATTATCAAACTACAAATAAATCCATTTTCAAAGGGTGCTCTTCAAGTTCTTATGTGATTATATAGTGGAATCTAACAATATATTGCAATTCCTCTTCCCTTTTCAAAAAATCTAAACTTCTTAAGAAGTGGCTCCCTTGATCTATACTATGACCAAAAATCTATTTTCCTCATTCAATTTGGTATCTTGGATTTATCTTTGACTCTAGATAAAAAACAATGTCTTTGTCTCTATGCATAGAATTTATAATTCCTTTATTTTTATGGAAGGTCAATTCATTCTTCTATCCACTATAAAATGGTAATATCTCTCTAACACCAATATTTAATGTCAAACCCTTTTATTATCATCTTCTCCTATATTTGTACCCATTGACCCTTAGGAAGGATAATTGATAGGCCAACAATAATTAGTTACACATAATGCAATTTCTTACCTTCATGGAGTCATCAATAGGGTGTTTATAATGTCTATCAATGTAGTTTTCCCTGACATCTAGAAGGATAATTAATAAATAAGTTTCAATTACAAGAGATTGTATTTGCAAGGTCCCAGGTGGAGTCGTCGATTTGTGGGGTTTTAGTGTTCCCAATGAATGGATGTGTTTTTGTTGACATGGAATTGGACAACACATGTACCTTATTAATTTTCTTCCTTCACTTGATGTGGGCCTGGTCATTCCTAGCCTTGAATTGAAAGTTACCCATAGTCTTAGGCATCACCCCTCATGACACTTGTCACCATTACCACTAGCCTTGAATTGAATGTTACCCCTAATATTAGGCATCACCTAGCTCGTCCTCATTTCGTTTTAATTTTCTTGGTCTAATTTTAAAGGAAACAACTATTAAAATACATTGTACTAGGGATAGAGTACATGTTGGGCAACAATAACCTGTGAATGGGGCCAATTTTGATTTTTTTTCAAAATATTTTTGTATGCACTAAAATTTGACATGGATAGACTTTTTGTATGCCTTGATGATATGGGAGGGTTTCCATACTCAAACATCACTCAAAACCCAACAAAATCCAACCTATTCCTTAGGCACAATTGTATGTACACCATGAAAGTCATAATTCCTTACTCTTTTTGTGATGCAATTTCCACATGAAGGATTCATTGTCACCATCAATAAATGCTCATATTATGATCCACAACCACATTTGAATGAATATAATGTATCAAATTTAGTGGATCATACATACATATATATATCTATATCTATATCTATATATATATA
>ML790560.1:85710-98383 GCA_009831015.1 Picea engelmannii
TATCAAGTCTTCCCTCATATCCACATACATTTGTTCTTCTCAATACCAAATTTAGATCCCCTCATCTAGCTATGTGTTCTAAGAAGGATTCCTCACCCGTGATTGTTATCCATTGATCCTTTGTTTTATGACATGGCCCATATTGATTTTCAAAATTAATAAATTTTTTCAAATAAATCACATAAACGGTGCACATTATTGTAGAATCCAAAAAATATGTTTTTTTATTTTTTATTTTTATTTTTTATTTTATTTTTTATTTTTTATCTTGCATGACTACTTCCATCCAATTACCAATTCTCTTGATCAACCTATAGCACCATTCACAACAAAATTCGACCCTTTTAGTATAGCTAGAGTGATCCCACTACATCTTTGTTATTTAACATAGCCACATGTACAAAGAGAACATCTACTTATAATTTTGGATCATTCTTTTCAAGGATTTGTGTTTAAGAGGTGCTTCCAAACCCATTATATTTATGGACACATAAATAATTACTTCATCTTTAATGAGGATATCCCTATTCTAAGGGCCTTTTTTATTGATCTCTACTTCCCCTATTAACCTCAACCTTTTCTTCTTTCTTAGATAGTTGTATACACCACTTCCTTCCTTCACACTTTTGAATGGTAGCTCTAGTCTTATTTTCCCAACCCCCTCCTCTACCCTCTACAATGTCATTGAACCTTTTTGTTTTACATGATCTTGGGAGGTATATTGTGTTACATCTTGGGAGGGAGTACTCATCCTTCTTTGAATATGAATCACTCTCAAAAATCTCAATAGAGGGGACTTTTGTGGCCTTCTCTTTCCTATATTTTCTTATGTTACATTTTTCAACTTGCTACATCAAGGTTTCATTTTTGTGTTACATGTTCATAAGTAAACTTAGTAGGGATGGGCCCTACTCCTTCAATGTCCTAAGAATTTATTGTTGGATTTGTTCCTTCATCATTACATTTTTATATCTTGTGGTTTCCATCATAAATAAGGATCTGTGTGGGTGGGGAATGACCAAAACCCCCTTCCCTTTAATTTATGTTCAAGTTACATACCTAACTAAGATTTCAAACTATTGATTTCATAAAATAACAGAGATTTGATTTCTTTATTAGCTATGAATATTTCTTTGTAATGTCTACTAGTTATTGTTTCTTACTTCTTCCCAATGTAAAAAGTGGGATGTGGGAATTTCTCCCCTACAATGTGGAACAAGTTTTTAAGAATAATTTGGGTGAACTTGAAATCTTCTTAAATTATAACTACCATGCCTATAATGGCTTAACATTTGGATCATATCATCTATCGTGTCATTCTAACCCCTCTTTATACATGAATATTTTAAATGGCCATTGGTTCTACAAAACTCCATCTAAAAGGGATGTTTATGTATTAAATCAACTATATGGGCTCCATTCCACCTGACACAATCTTAATGTCACCTGGGAGAACATCCCCAAGGTCTAACTCTATGAATAGTTTTTCCATAACTGGTGATGATATTTCCATGCATTCTATTCTATCATCCATTGTAATATACTCCATTGACCTATTACCTATGTCATTGAAACTTGTTAATACCATAGTTCCATGATGAGATAAGGTAGTTTAGCCAAAATAATGGCCAAATTTTCTTTAACTCTTAAAGTGTCAAATTTAGGCATCACCACAAACCTCTCCCAATCTCATCCCTATACAATATTGTCTTGACTAAAAATTTAACAAATCCTCTTTCCATCATATAAAACTTTAATACATACCCTTACTTACTCTTCCATAGTTTTTCCATCAAGTAAATCAAGGTTTCTTTCCCCATTTTATTGGTTAAAATTTTTTCTTATCAACGTTGTTTTTGCATACACTGGGTTGTTTTAATTTATAACTACTTAGTCTATTTCCACATCCATACTCTCATTCCTTAACTTTACTATACTAGTCCTATTGTTTATCTTACTTTCCCTATTTTTATCAACTAAAGATATGACCTTCCTCTATTTAGAGATCGTTTCCGCTGTGCTTTCATTATCATCTACTACATTTCCTAAATTTTGGGAATGGGATGAATCCCGTAATACCCCTACATACTCATTCAGTAAATAAGGAACATAGCTTAACCCAAAGAAACCAAGTGAATGAAGTTTAAGAGGGATTGATTTACCATAGCATGTATCCAGTGCTAGGAGATCCTTAAACACCTTTTAGGCACCACAATGTAGGATAGAAAATCCATATATCCATCAATCATCCTTACCATAAAAATATTAATCATTTACAACAACTTCCACACATTTTATGATCCAGGAGCATCGCCAGCAGTAAGTGAGCACAGAGGCGGAAGACAACTGGGATGAGCGCAACGCATTTTTGCACATGTTGAAAATGTTTTGAAATATTTTGAAACACTAAGGAAGGAATATTAATGAAATAGTTAAGGAAGGAATACGTGCATTTATGAATAAGTGATTGTAAATGGATCTTGAGCAATCTTCTCTCATCTGTTGATGTAAAAGGAATTTATGCCTAGTTAATGAAAGTAGGTAGATTTAAATTCCAGATTAGATAGTTTTAGGAACATGAGGGAAAACGACTATAGACACCCTCATCTTTGTATCATTGTATCAATCATAATTAGATCAATTAAGCAGATTAGAATAGAGAAGAGGAGAGTTGTGGAGGAGAACCAATGTACATAAGCTTGAATTAATATATGAATCTTTGATTCAGACTCATGGTGTTATGATGTTTTATGTGTACACATGTTGAATGGTCTGTTTATAGTTTCTTACTCTCTGTCATGCATTTGTTATTATGTTGTATGTGAATGTATGTTTTCAAGTTGGATGTTTGAAGTCTGATAGAGAGAGGAAATGAGTTTCAATTGTTTCTCATCCCGAGTGAGAAGTTCCTGCAAGGAGTGCAGTGAAACGTCTGCAAGCAATGTGTTGATGAAGGCTCAGAGTTTATATCTGAAATCTCAGGAGGGATATCATTGTTCTTGTTTCAGCAGAAGTGCAAGACAGGCACAAAAGTCATGCAATGTGTGTGCAGGCTCATCAAGACCTTAGAACTTATCAACTAAGGTTAAGAGATTGAAGGACTATTGTTGCAGAGAAAGTGCATAGAGTCATGAGTTCAAATACCCAGAAGTATTTGAAGGATTTCCGCAAGGAGTGCGTGCAGGAGTTCTTTTGTGATTTGAAGTTGTCAGAGAAAATATCAGAAGGGTTAACACCTTTGAAGTGTTCAAAGGGGGGAGTCAAAGTCATTTTGCAATATTTGAGTTCCAGTATAAGAATATTGGTTCATTTCGAAGGAGCTGTCAAGGAAGAAATCGAGCGGTCGAAATTCTTCGAGGAGAACTCCTGAAATCACAAGAACCGTAAGATCCAAAGAATTTGCAAGGTGGATAAGGAGGGACGAATCCATCACTCTGGTAAGAGGAGTCAACGTGGACCATTGATCGTGATCTACTAGAGCATCAAATTATTTCAGGAATTCAGTATTTGTGAGTCCGGAGTGTAATCCAAAACCCTTGGTCACACTAACTCTCGAATCGTGAAAAGAATAGCCAAGGACAAATTTAGGAATTTTGGGAATTCAATATTCAGAATAATGGAAGTCCTGAGGACAAGGAGCTTGGGCCCTTGCATTTAGAATTCTGAATTTACGATATCCGGGATACTATGAAGTGATATTTTGGCATTTCGGGAATCAGAATTTTTCAATTCCCGTTGACAAGAATTCAGGGCTCTTCACATGAGAACCCCCAAAATTGTGAAATGCGAAATAGTGTGAAGTGGCAATTCGACAATTCGGTGTTTCGAGGTTCAGGAACTCGAGAGGACAATGTTCTAGGATCGAGAGTCTTGGACTCCCGGTAACCGAAAGTCTAAAATCATGCCAGCCATCGTATCGAAGGGAGGCTTATAGCCATTGATCCCATTGGAGATATTGTTTCAGAGTTCGGGGTTTTTGGAGGTTAGAGAGATAGAAGATTTACATCAGGACTCATGAAATCGCGAAGTTTGAAACCCTGAAAAGGAAAAAAAAAAAAAATTGATAGAAGTCAGTCTTTTGCTGAACGTTTTGGGTTTCAGCATTTTGGCAATTGCGAAGACAAGAGGTTGGGATTCCTTGTTCCGGAACTCCCAAAGTCCCGAAACGCGATACAACTGTGTAGGAGGACGCGACCAATCATTTCGGGAAAATTGACATTTCGGGTTTTGGAATTGGAAAGGTCGAGAACCTCGACAACAGGATTCGCAAAATCACGAAACCTGAAATCCTGAAAAGGAAAGAAAAGGAAAATCTCGATAAGGAAAAAGGGTGCGATCATTTTATTGTGGTCAGGGGAGTTGAGTGGTGCTTTGTGTTGTTTCACACAGGGCATACTCATAAGGACCTGTGGAAAAAAATTGTTGTTGTGTGTGTAGGATTCCTTGTGGAAGAACCTAAGAGTTCATTAGCCTTACGAGGGAAGATTTAGAACGATCCTTAGAGGACCTCGATTCTGAGGATTGGGGGTCTGCGTCAAGTGTGGTATCAGAGAAAAGAAAAATTTCTTTTTTTTGTGTAGAATAGGAAGGAAGAAAGTATTTGCAGCCATGGCACCGAGAAGAAGAGACAGACCAATGCCTGATCCAGCAGTGGAAAGGGAAATGCGCGAATTACATGCCAGGCTTGATGCCATGGAGACAGCATAGAGGCGCAAAGTCGACACTAGGGATATCAATGAGGCTGACAGTGAAGATGAAGTTGGACATGAAGGAGAATAATTTGCAGCCGATGATGTAGCAGATGAACACCTATTCAGGGTTGTTGCACGGATAGGTGCCAGGGCAAAAATGGAGATTCCAATGTATGAGGGAAAGTTGGATGTTGAAGAGCTTCTAGACTGGATTAGAGCTCTGGATAAATACTTTGACTATGAAGATGTTGAGGAAGACAAAAAGGTTAAACATGATGTTACTAGACTTAAAGGGCATGCAACATTATGGTGGTATGAACTGCAGGTTGACAGACACTGCAAAGGCAAGCAGAAAATCAAGAGTTGGGATAGAATGGTTGTGAAGATGAAAGCCAAATTCATACCCAAGGACTATCAAATTACTATGTTTCAGAGAATGCAGAATTTGAGACAGAAGTTGAGTTCAGTAAAGGAATACACTGAGAAATTCTACAAGATAAACATTAGGGAAGGTCATCGGGAAAGCGATGATGACAAGGTTTCCAGGTACATGAATGGTCTAAGATACGACATTCAGGACGAGATGAGCATGATGACGCTTAGGAATGTGGAGGATGCTTATCAGATGGCTCTAAAAGCTGAAGAGAAGCTGAGTCTGAAGCAAGGTCAGAGAGGCCGAGGCAGAAGTCAAGCCAGAGGCAAAACAATTGCCCAAGACAGGAATCAGAGACGTAAAGAAGAGTGGAAGAAACCTCAAACTCAAACTGAGAGAGGTGGAAGCTCACAGAGAGGGCAGTATGCTGATAAGAATGCTTTTCCTCGAACCAGAGGAAGAGGAAGAGGTAGAGGTGGAGAAATAAAATGCTTTACCTATGGAAAAAATGGACACAAATCCTATGAATGTCCAGATAGAAAGAAAGAAGGAGGTGAAACTCACATTGCAGAAGCACAAGGATGGAATGTTGAGGCAGAAGATGCTGAGGGTGTAAGATCACTGATGATGAGAAAATTTCTCTTAACACCAGAGAAGGGGGCAGAGAACCCATCCCAAAGGAGAAGAATGTTTTGGACTGCTTGCAAGACCAAAGACAAGGTATGCAAAGTCATCATGGACAGTGGTAGCATAGACAATGTTGTTTCTACAGAGATGGTAGAAAATATGGAGCTGGATACTATTGAACATCCGAGCCCATACAGAGCTTCGTGGCTACAAAAAGGACATCAGGTAAATGTCACTAAACAATTTTTAGTTGAATTTAAAATAGGAGGATATAAGGATGAAATATTATCTGATGTCATTCCCATGGATGTTTGTCATCTATTGCTGGGTAGACCATGGCAATATGACAAGGATGTGATTCATGATGGGAGAAAGAACACATACACCCCGGAGAAGAATGGGAGAACTCACATGTTGTTGCCGATTAAGGATAAAGAAGTGAAACCAAAAGTGAGAAACATTGTACTCCTCATGAGTGGGAAGGAAATTCTTAAGGAGATTACGAAGAAGGAAGATACACAATTCATTGTGGTCAGAAAGCCTAGAATTGTTTTAACCATAACAAGAGTGGATAATTTACCAAAGGAAATCCAAAAGTTGCAGGAAGAATTCATTGATATAGTACTGGACGAACTACCTCATTCGTTGCCACCTATCAGAAGTATAAGTCATCACATTGATCTTATACCTGGAGCCAGTTTACCAAACAAAGAATCGTACAGGCTAACACTGCAGGAAAATGAAGAAGTCAAGAAACAGGTCCAGGATTTGATGGACAAAGAATTGATTAGAGAGAGCTTGAGTCCATGCACTGTTCCAACAGTGCTCAACCCAAAGAAAGATGGAGGCTGGAGGATGTGCACAGACTTGAGGCAAATCAACAAGATTACCATCAGATATAGATTTCCATTACCAAGGATGGATGATTTGATGGATTGCTTGAGTGGAGAAAAGTTTTCTTCAAACATTGATTTGAAAAGCGGATATCATCAAATTCGTATGAGAGAAGGTGATGAGTGGAAAACAACTTTCAAGACGAATGAAGGGTTGTATGAATGGCTTGTTATGCCGTTTGGCTTAAAAAATGTGCCCAGTACTTTCATGAGATTGATGAATGAAGTCCTGAAGGATTTCATAGGGAAATCCGTCACTGTATATCTTGATGATATATTTATTTTCAGCAAAACAGAAGAACACTTGAAGCATTTAGCTACAGTGATGAGGAGAATACAACAAGAGAAGTTGTTGATAAATATGAAGAAATCAACATTTATGAGGACATAACTCATTTATTTGGGTTTTGTTATCTCTGCAAATGAGTTGAATATGGATCCGGATAAGGTAGAGGCGATTAAGAATTGGCCATCGCCAGAAAGTGTATTTGAGGTTCGAAGCTTCAATGGATTAGCTAGTTTCTATAGGAAATTCATCCAAAATTTTAGTGGGATTAGTGCACCAATGACGGACACGGTGAAGAAAAGACACAAATATTTTCATTAGACAGAGGAAGTAGAAAAAAGTTTCAACTTGCTGAAGAAAAAGATTATTGAAAAGCCAATTCTGGTGTTGCCAGATTTCAGTAAGACATTTCAGGTCAAGTGTGACGCTAGTAGATTTGCAATTGGAGTAGTATTAAGCCAAGATGACAGACCGATCGCATACTTCAGTGAGAAACTGAATGAAGCGAAGGTTAAGTACTCCACATATGACAAGGAATTTTATGCAGTCATACAAGCGCTAAAGAAATGGAGGCATTATTTGGTTCCTAAAGAGTTTGTTTTGTATAGCGATAATCATGCTTTACAATTCATGACTCAACAGGAGAAGTTGAACCAAAGACATGTTAAATGGGTTGAATACATGCAGAATTTTACTTTTGTATTTAAACATATTTCCAGAACTGCTAACAAAGTTGCTGATGCTTTGAGGAGGAAATGTTTGCTTATGCAGGAATTTAGAGTCAAAACTTTGGGTTTTGATAATCTCAAAGAAATGTATAGAGAAAATCCAGACTTTAAAGAGGCGTATGAGGCATCTGAGAATCCAATTCTCAGGGACAGAAGCCAGTGGACCGAATATATGATCCATAATGGATTATTATTCAGGGGAAATCAATTATGTATTCCAAAATGCTCCATGAGGGAGAATCTGCTGAAAGAAAAACACAGCGGAGGATTGGCTGGATACTTCGGTCATGATAAGACATTATCAAAATTGAATGGCTCATATTTTTAGCTAGGAATGAGGATAGATGTTAAGATATTTTTGGACAGGTGTAGAATTTGTCAGCACACAAAGGAAAAAAGGCAGAAGACAGGGTTATACCATCCATTACCCATACCTGAGAGGCCGTGGGATGCAGTGAGCATGGATTTTATATTGGGGATGCCAAGAATGCAAAGAGGATTTGATTCAATCTTTGCAGTGGTAGAAAGCTTTTAAAAAATGGCACATTTTATACCATGTCAGAAAACCAATGATGCAACACATATTGCGAACCTGTTTTTCAAGGAAGTTGTCAGACTTCACAACTTACCAAGAAGTATAGTTTCAGATAGAGACACCAAGTTCGTGGGACATTTCTGGAGGACTTTATGGAAGAAGCCAGGGACAAATTTTTCATTTAGCTCAGCTTATCATCCTCAGATGGATGGGAAAACAGAAGTTGTGAATAGGAGCTTGGGAGATTTGCTAAGGAGCCTAGTGACTGAATACCACAATTAGTGGGATCACATTCTGCCACAGGTGGAATTTGCTTACAATGGTTCACTCAACAGAAGCATAGGGCAGAGTCCATTCCAAATTTTGTATGGAATGCAACCAAGGGGAGTTTCAGAATTGAAGGATTCATAACATAATGAAACTAGAAGTGCTAGTGGAGAGGATTTTTTAGAAGCATTGAATGAACTTCATAGCCAAGTGAGGGAACGTTTGCAAAATTTGAGTCAAGAGTATAAACGCAGAGCAGATCAACACAGGTGAGAACTTCAGTTTGAATTTGGTGATCTGATTCTTACACATCTGAGGAAAGAAAGGTTCCTAAGGGGAACATATAACAAATTGAAAATGAAGAAGATTGGACCATGCAAGATCGTAAAGAAATTTGGGGCAAATGCATATGAGATCGAATTACCTGATGGGATCGTAATTTCACTGATATTCAACATCTCAGATTTGTACCCTTACAGAGTTGAAGAAGCAGGAGCAGACAATGAACAGACATAGGTTCAGTGGACTAAACAAATGCCTGTAGCTGAAAATCCATAGATGGAAAGTATACTTGATAAGAGAATCAGGAAGAGGACCAGGAGAAAAGAGTATTTTGAATACTTGGTCAAATGGAAGGGACATCCAATTGAAGATGCCAATTGGGAGAATGAAGAAGAAATTTAGAAGCATGGACAGACCGTGCAAGAACTCATGAACATGATTCCATGAAAATTTTCAAGCGAGGGAGTATGATGCAGGAGCATTGCCAACAACAATCGAGTGCGGAGGAGGAAGACAACTCGGATTAGCGCAAAACAGTTTTGTACATGTCGAAAATGTTTTGAAATATTTTGAAAGAATAAGGAAGGAATATTAATGAAATAGTTAAGGAAGGCATACATGCATTTATGAATAAGTGATTGTAAACAGATCTTGAGCAATCTGCTCTCATCTGTCGATGTAAAAGGCATTTATGCCCAGTTAATGAAAGTAGGTAGATTTAAATTCCAGATTAGACAGTTTTAGGAACAGGAGGGAAAATGACTATAGACACCCTCATCTCTGTATCATTGTATCAATCATAATTAGATCAATTAAGCACATTAGCATAGAGAAGAGGAGAGTTGTAAAGGAGAACCAATGTATAGAATCTTGAATTAATATATGAAGCTTTGATTCAGACTCATGGTGTTATGATGTTTTCTGTGTACACATGTTGAATGGTCTATTTACAGTTTCTTACTCTCTGTCATGCATTTGTTATTATGATGTATGTGAATGTATGTTTTCAAGTTAGATGTTTGAAGTCTGAGAGAGAGAGGAAACGAGTTTCAATTGTTTCTCATCCTGAGTGAGAAGTTCCTGCAAGGAGTGCAGTGAAACATCCGCAAGGAGTGCGTTGATGAAGGATCAGAGTTTATCTCTGAAAGCTCATGAAGGATACCGTTGTTCTCATTTTAGCAGAAGTGCAAGACAAGCACAAAATCCATGCAAGGTGTGCGTAGGCTGGTCGAGACCTTAGAACTTATCAACTAAGGTTGAGAGATTGAAAGACTACTATTGTAGAGAAAGTGCACAGAGTCATGAGTTCAAATACCCAAAAGTATTTGAAGGATTGTTGCGAGTGTGTGCATAAGTTCTTTTGTGATTTGAAGTTGTCAGAGAAAAGCTCGGAAGGGTTAACACTTTTGAAGTGTTCAAAGGGGGATTCGAAGTCATTTCGCAGGATTTGAGTTCCAGTATAAGAATACTGGTTCATTTCGACGGAGCTGTCAAGGAAGAAATCGAGCGGTTGGAATTCTTCGAGGAGAACTTCCAAAATCACAAGAACCATAAGATACAGAGAAGTTGCAAGGTGGATAAGGAGGGACGAATCCATCACTCTAGTAACAAGAGTCAACGTGGACCATTGATTTTGATCTACTGGAGCATCAGATTATTTCAGGAATTCAGGATTTGTGAGTCCGGAGTGTAATCCAAAACCCTTGGTCACTCTAACTCCCGAATCACGAAAACAATAGCCAAGGATGAATTTAGGAATTTCAGGAATTTAGGATTTTGAATACTGGAAGTCCCGAGGACAAGGAGCTTGGGCCCTTGCATTTAGAATTTTGAAGTTGCGAGATCCAGGATAACGTGAAGTGATATTTCAACATTTCGGGAATCAGGATTTTAGCATTCCCATTGACAATACTTTGGGGCTCTTCACATGAGAACCCCCGAAATTGCGAAACGCAAAATAGTGTGAAGTGGCATTTTGGAAATTCGGTGATTCGGGGTTTGGGAACCCGAGAGGACAGTTTTCTGGGATCGAGAGTCTTGAATTCCCTATAACCGAAAGTCTGAAATCAAGCTAGCCGTTGGATCTAAGGGAGGCTTATAGCTGTTGATCCCGTTGGAGATATTGTTTCAGAGTTTGGGGTTTGTGGAGGTTAGATAATTGGAAGCTTTACATCAGGACTCGCGAACTTGCGAAGTCTGAAACCCCGAAAAGGAAAAAAAAAAATGTTTCGATAGAAATCAGTCTTTTGATGAACATTTTAGGTTTCAACATTTCGGCAGTTGTGAAGACAAGAGGTCGGGATTCCTTATTCTGGAACTCCCAATGTCTTGAAATGTGATACAACTGTGTAGGAGGAAATGGCCAAGCATTTCAGAAAAAATCGACATTTCGGGTTTCGGAAGGTGGAAAGGTCGAGAACCTCGACAATAGGATTCATGAAATCGCGAAACCTGAAATCCTGAAAAGGAAAGAAAAGGAAAGTTCCGATAAGGAAAAAGGGCGCGATCATTTTATTGTTGTCAGGGGAGTTTAGTGGTGCTTTGTGTTGTTTCACACAGGGAATACTCATAAGGACCTGTGGAAAAACACTGTTGTTGTGTGTGTAGGATTCCTTGTGGAGGAACCTAAGAGTTCATCAGCCTCAGGAGGGAATATTTAGAATGATCCTGTGCAGACCTCGATTATGAGGATTGGGGGTCTACGTCATTTTGTAAGCATAGATGCACACCCATTATGATGTTTTCCTTGTTTATTCCACTCCCCATAACCATTCAATGCAAATGATATTTGATGTAGGGGGTAGCTTAAGAGGTCCTCCATTGGATTAAAGTTGGAAATATTCAATGATTCCACCCTTATCTCGTCATTATTATCACACATAGTTACTTCACAATCCCTACAAACTCCCATCATCACCTAATCGATCTTAGAGATGGCATGGAGTGGAGGTGATAACACATAACCTTCCTTGATTTTCCTGAAACACGAGAGTTTAGAGATTAGGATATTTGGCATCCCATTGGCCCAAGTAGATATTGAAGTTATCCATGTCCATATTTATGTAGCCCAAAGGTATAAGTCAGTTGGTTTGGCCATATCACCAAAGGTGTATTTCCAGTGGGAGGTCACAGTATGAAAATGTTAAGTTCCTAACCCGCACATAGGTAGATCAATGTATTCATATGTAATAAAGGTCAATATTAATAAGGCCTTTCAATAAAATACAATAAGGCGGATGTAAGAAGACCTAATAGAAGCTTCCACTTCTAGAAGGATCTTCCTCTATATGCTTCTCTTAATAGACATATTTAGTATAAATAAGGGGCGAGGGTATGAGAACCCTAGCTGGGAGATTATTGTAACATAGCGCTGCTCGACTGGAGGTTGCCCCCTCGAAGAGGCCTGTGAACATTTCTTTCTGAATCAAAGTGCTTTTTCTATTACTATTTCGTATATCATTTATGTGTATTGTGAAGATTATGCTGGACATTTTACTATTATTCTTCCATTTCTAGCATTTTATTTCTGTTTTACATATTTTATATAACTAGTATCTTGCAAGTGGTATCAGAGCACTTTCCTTGGCAGAAATTGTGGGTATTTTTTTTTCCAGGGTAGAGACGTATTCCGACGTCTTTAAGCCATAGAGGTCTGTCGTTACGCGCATAAACCCACGGTTGAGGGATTCATACACGCAGGAAATACAAGTGGTTCTTAAGCGCACATCTGTTGGCCACCCGTGTAACCCCTGTTGGTACCCCCTCGAGTGGTAGCACATCAGACAACACCTGTGTACGGATCGACCTAGATTTCCTGAAGCCCTCTTTAGATAAACCTATCGGTCGTCGGACTGCTATAGTGTCACTGAGAACAACACTCGGGAAGATACTCTCTAGTACCTGGGTAGTCGGGTAGTACGGCTAAGGGTACGGTCTATCCTCCTTAGTTAGTGCCCTGAGATATTGGGCTGAGTACTACTGTTGGACCCCG
>ML790560.1:98433-109961 GCA_009831015.1 Picea engelmannii
CAACACTCGGGAAGATACTCTCTAGTACCTGGGTAGTCGGGTAGTACGGCTAAGGGTACGGTCTATCCTCCTTAGTTAGTGCCCTGAGATATTGGGCTGAGTACTACTGTTGGACCCCGCATGTATATCAGAGAGCTATATCACAGGGAAAACCCTTGTCTGTAGAACCCTTGAATACCTAACCCTTGGGTTACATAAAAAACAACATAAACAAATTAAATCGGTGAGATCTATTGACGCACATCTGTGTTCGGGTTGCTAAGCAAATACTCTCTGGTTCAGAATTTGGGGATTTCAGCACTGCAACATTCTTCAGACAAAAGTATAACCCCGCAACATTATTTGAGACCTATTCCATTATATTCATCTCTTCTCCCTTATCACATTCATCCATATCATTTTTTTGCAAAAATTTCTGACCCCGCCTGCTCCCTTTTCAGTTCACCCATCCTCATGGCCCATACCCGTAGCCAAGAAATAGAGTCTCGTTTCAACACCTTGCAATCTGGTTTACTTGAGACCCAACAAGAAGTTCAACAAATCAGTACTACTATTGCCTCCCGTGATACCTCCATAAATGCATCCGTAAATGTAGCCGTGCAGTCCGCAATGGTGGAAGTCAAACACGAACTGACCATCTGTTGGCAACCAATTCACTTTTTTTTATGATCCTATAAGCTTCCTACACCTATGTCTTGCAAACATAAAATTTTCGTCGCAATTTTCAAATAAATGACATTTTCATTTTTTGCGACATTTGCACATTTGTCTTCGTCAAGTTTTCACGACTGTAAGTGTGAAAATTTCTCCTTTCGAAGTCATATTTCGATCATTATCTGAACTGTCAATATCTCTTATTTCATTATGCCTATTTCACTTACCTTTTATCGATCATTATACAACTGGCAAGATCCTCTAATTGGTTCTCATACTTCAATTGATTGTATAACTTGGTTTTATTGAGTTTGTAAGGCATTTAGCATTTGGATTTTCACTTTATATGACTGGTCTGATCATTGATTCTATGAAAATGCATAGTGGTTATGATTAATTTTTTTTATATATATGTCTTTTGATATAATCCCTATGTTAATATTTTCATAACTTTTGGCTGGTCAACTATATGAATACCATTTGGCACCTTGGTTAAACTTTTGATTATATGAGCTGATACATTGGCGCATAGTTGATTTTGGTTTTGATTTATAAGTCAGGTGTTTAAACACTATGGCATAACGTTTGTGTGCATTGGTATACACATTTGATTTCATTAGTTGGTCACATGACTCGATGGTTGAAATACTATTATGGATTGAACAACTATGTAAATCGGCGGTTGTACTTGGATAATGAATATTTTACATGGCAGACTCCACCACCTTCGCATGCTTTCATTTATGCCTATCCCTTTTTCTCGTTCATTTCTGTTTGCTCGGATAGCTTGGCTCCTGTGTGTGTTGGTGATCCAAAGCCTTCTCTTACCATGCGTCTGGCTCCATGGCACCAGTCATGCGAGTCGAACCCAATGGCAACCAAGCCCTGTTAATGTTTGAAAATGCCCGCAGAGACCTGGAGGAAAATAGGTGGCTACCCTTTATACAACGATTTGAGGGTTTTAACCTTTGTGTAGCACGACAATTTTCCATGACTTTCGATGGATGTCGAGCCAAGGTGGGCGACATATAGCTAGAGATCGATGAACAGTTTATCAGCTCAGCTACAGGGTTACCTGCCTCGGGACAACATTGGTTTAAGAATTGCAAGGTTGAGGAAGTGCCATGGACATTGTTGTTTCTATCGTGCAAAGTCACCTCTTTTGACAGAGGTATGCCCATATCTATGCTCAAACCATGATGGCACGACTTATTAATGCTAGTCAAGCAATTCGTGACCTGTGAAGGTCGATACGGATTTGTGTTCCTCTACCACCTGCGTTTGCTGATGATTTTTATAGGGTATCCTTTAAACATGCCTTTCTACTTTCATCGTAGCCTGTATAAAATGTCGAAAAAGTTTAAGAGGCAGAAGGCTGACATCAGCCTGTTCCACCATGGGCTTATTAAGATCATTGTTGTTTATAATTTGAGTTTGCATGGTGATAATTGGAGGGCTTTCATCGCCCGTAATGGCTTTGAGCACACAGATCCTGTACAAGTTGACAAACCTGTGGTAATTGAAACCAAGGCTGAACCGCATGTACCCTTACATATCCTACTGCCTAAACCCTCGGCCGACCCTCCTATTGACTTACCTGACACTGTAACTAAGAGTGCAGAGGCCATTAAAAATCCTATGAGCAAAAATCCCAAGGAAAACCTTACTGCCAATGCCAAAGGGAAAAGGAATGCCCGACTCATTTCGAGAATGGCTAGAAACAAACCGAAAACCTCTGCCGAGTCCAACCCTATCATCCTAAGTGAGGATTCTGATTCTGATGTTGAACATTTCTTGGCCAGCGAGTACCTCTATTCACAAGGTTTATGTCTCAATCCCCCTTATGATTTTGTATCAAACCTTCCCCCCTGCCTAAAGAACGACCCTGACTACCCTGGTATTAAATTGCCTCGTGAAACCCTCAGTCATTTACACAAACCCTCGCCTGCTCTTTCTAAACCCACATAGTCATCCTGTGACCAATGCAGTTCATGGTTAGAACGATATTACGTTGATGTTCCTATACTCCAATCGAAGATTCAATCACTGGAAGATCAAATTGCAGTGCTAACCAGTCAAAAGGCCAAGCTCCAAGCAATAGATAAAAAGAAAAAGACAACCGGCTCGATTCTTTTCAAAAATGTTGAATCCGCCACAGCCGTGGTCAACTCTAAACTGGTTTGATCAAGCCGCCTCGTCGCTATACAGGTATGGTTTTGACATCGTTTTTGTTTTGTAAATAATCTAGGTTGATATGATGATTTGAATTCAGTTTTTAAATAGATCAGTCACTCATCCAAATGCCTCTGTCATTCGGTGATATTCCTGTACATGGTATCGTTTTGATAAAAATAGAAGGAAATTCGATTTGATGTATGATTCGCTCATAGATTTTTATTGGATTTGAATGGTTATTCGTTTGGATTTGATTTGGTTATGATCCATATGCTATGGTTGGTAAACGATTTTTTTTTTATGATATGTTGTGTCGTGTAATCTTCTATGAACAAGAATGCAATTCTGTTCGGGTTCAATTGGAACAACTCTGTTTTTATAAAAACAATATGCTCATTTTAGCCTGTTCTTGCACACCCAAATCATGGAACGATTTTGATTCGTAATGACAGTGTTAAAATCTTTTCTACTTCTTGATTTGGCAAGATTATTTGATGAGTTGGATTCCGATTGTAATTGATGCTCTGTTTGATTTTAAATAAAACGAATTGGTCAAACCCAGTTATAATTCGTCTGATTGGAATGATTTTGGTAAAGGAAAATCGACCTTGTTTGCTCACTGTGCAATGATAAACGATCAATATCTATAAAAAACTTTGTTTGATTGATCCTGTTACGATTTTGTTTGTGGGCAGTTATGAGTCAGTTATGGTTTGAATTCGTTCATAGCCTAAATCGCTTTCTATACAGTTATCATGATTTGAAAATAATCATGTTCAATTCGATTATTTCTCCTGTTGATAAGACAAGTATAACAAAGTGTTTGCGATTTGTTTTCAATTGAGTATCAAAACGATTTTATAACTGGTGGATTCGATTTGTTGAGAAACGATTACAGTGCTGTTCCATATGATTTCATTCACCCGACTTATGATAATAATCGAAACAGAGTATTCCTATCTCTGTATTCGATTGAATGATGTGGATCCTGTTTGATCTCGAATGGTATAATTATTTCAAACTAAATGATTCATTTTCAAATAGTTCATGGATGATGATTAAATTTAATTCTTTAAAAAGATTTGAATTAATCGCAATGCTGATTCTGTATCTTATTTAGACTAGCTACAGAATCGCATGATTTTGTAGCTAATCTATAGAATTAGATTTTTATTGTTTTATTAATAAAATATCTCTCTAACTTGTCTATTTTTTACCTATTTCAGGTAAATTCGAATTGCATGGGACATGTTGGGAAGTTCAAGAGATATTTGGGTGTTTTAATTTTATTGTAGTTAGTTTAGTTAAAATTGGGAATATCTTCCCAGATTTATGTAAACAGTGTGATAACTTCCACAGGGAGGTTTTACCCTCTGGAAAAACTTATAAATACTTATTATTTTTGTAATAAGGATCATCCTTCCACAGGGAGGTTTTACCCTATGGAAAAACTTATAAATACTTATTATTTTTGTAATAAGGATCATCCTTGCTTGTGGGAGAACCAGGATAATGGATATGTAATAGAGACCGAGACAGAAATTGATGTTCTGCTACAACTTTAGCTTTCATAATATCAATCTTTTGTTTCATGTTTATGTTATCAGTTTGCATTCGATTAATGCCTACTTTAGCTATCTTAGTATTTTGCAAATGATATGAATTAATTAATATGATCCATATCTGATTTCTTCCAGTATTTTAAAAACATAGCAATTACTTGATTCAGTTTATGAATGACAGATTTCTCTTCTTCATCAATTGGATTATTCTGTATAAGTCTTTGCATAACAGGTTTACCTAATTGTGGAGATTTATAAATCATATAATTGTTATGATTTTTATGTCTTGTTTGTCCTGTAAACAAACTCAAAGAGCATTGCAACTATCGTTTATGAGAAGCTTCTAGATTATTCGGTGCGAGTTTTCTTCCTCCGATCTGCTAAAATAGTCTTCACACATAGGACAAACCTGGATCGTTTCCTGGTCAGTTTGTTATCTATTTGTTTAGTATATTTAATAGTAATTTAGTTTAGTTATTTTTCTGTTTCATTTCTTGTTCATAAAATTATAAAAATCAAAAAATATCTTCCTCTGTCTTAGGGCAGGATATTAACGAGTTTTTCAGGTTTTAATTAAATCTGTAAATTGTCAATATTGTACATTTTGTGAATGAATTATATTGCAGTTAGTAGTTAGTATAGTAGTAATTGGTAGATTGTAGAATAGTTAGATTAGTTTAAGATTGTTTCAATAATTAGTTTTAGTTTAGTTTGTTTAGTAGTTAGTTTTAATTAGATTAGTTTATTAGTTATTTTTGTTTATTGTTAATTAGTTTAGTTTGTTTTATTTATTTTTAGTTAGATTAGTTTTCTTTTGTTTTCTTAGGACCTTAGATCGGATAACGGAGCCGCTAAACCCGTCAGGGTGGTTCATCCCAAACGGCTTGGGTTATTAGACAACCCTAGACCGGTTCCACTCTCTCAATTGACGGACGGTCGATTTCGCCCATCAACACCACCCATCTTGAATATGTCTTTGCATCACTCTGCACCAAACTCAAGATCCCTACCGATGACTCTTTTCTTGATGCAAATAAAAAGACTGAAGGTGAAACTTCTTCCCATTCCTTTCAACCCTATCACTTTCAAATGGACATACGCCTTCCTCGGGTGGATGTAACCAAATTTGATGGCTCGGACCCCACTGCTTGGGTCACCCAAATGGAGCATTATTTCTTTCTATACAACATTACAGATGACTTGGCCAAACTCCGGTATGGTGTTCTCCATCTAGATCAAGAACGCTGGCAATGGTGGCAATGGCGAAAAACTTCCCGTCAAGGGTATATTGCTTGGACCCAATTTGTTGCTGAGCTTTATGAACGCTTTGACACCGACACCAACCATTTGGGCCGTTTGAAAAAATTGAATCAATCAGGCACAGTAGAAGACTTCATAACTGCATTTGAGAATATGGCTTTTTGAACTGAGGGCATGACTGATGCTTTCTTTTGAGAGTGTTTTATCAGTGGCCTCAAGGAGGAAATTCGGGCCCATGTCCTCATGGATAGACCTACGACTTGGGTGGAGGCTACCAAAAAAGATAAAGAAGCACAACAAATTGTTTCCTCTCAAAACCGTAAGCCTTCCTTTATTCCCCGCCCTAAACCAGTAAATCCCACTACTCCCTCTGCCCCATTAAAAATCCAAAAATTGACCAGGGCTGAAATGGATGAACGCCAACTCAAAGGCCTTTGTTATAATTGTGATGAAAAATATTTCCCAGGCCACAAATGTAAGGAACAAAATCTCTTTATGGCCATCTCTGAGGATATTCAGGAAGAAGATGTTGACACTCCCCCTGTGCCCGAGTCACCAGAAATTTCTGACATACACCCTCCCTCCGACCCTCCCGAAGTGGAACCAATCATTTCCCTCAATGCTCTCACCGACTTCTTTGCCCCCCAAACCCTCAAGTTAATCGGTTACATCAAGCACTGAAAGGTCATCATTCTGGTTGATAGTGGCAGCAACCACAATTTTATTCATCGCCGCATTGCCCAAGAAACCCATTGCTACATCCATGCTGTCAACAATTTCCAAATCATGATTGCCAATGGTGGTTCTATGAAATGTGGCAGGTGCTGTGAAAATGTGCGTCTCCAAATAGGTGACTACCACCTCAAATCCCATATGTTTTCTATTGACATGGGCGGTTGCGACATTGTGTTGGGTGCATAATGGCTAAGGACTTTGGGTCCCATTCTCATGGATTTTTAGAACTTAACCATGCAATTCGACCAAGGAGGCCACAGATATAAATTTCAAGGCATCATTGTTGGTTCACCTGAGGTCATCAGTTCTCATCGCATGGAAAAACTTCTCAAAAAAGGTCATTCGAGTGTCATTTCCCAACTCCATGCCATACAAGCCACAAAGACCCCACCAGTTCCCCAAGACCTCCAAGCCCTCCTTTCTAAACATCAAACAATATTTTCCACTCCCCAAGGACTCCCTCCTTCCCGCAGTGTCCATGATCATTCCATTCCCCTTGTCCCAGGAAGCCTTCCCCCCAATATACGTCCATATCGACACCCCTTTGCACAAAAAAATTAAATTGAAAAAATGGTCCAGGAACTCCTTCTTTCCGGAGTCATCCATCCTAGTACGAGCCCTTACTCCTCTCCGGTCGTCATGGTACTGAATAAAGAAGGTTCTTGGAGAATGTGTCCTGACTTTCATGCTCTCAACAAACTAACCATCAAAGACAAATTTCCCATTCCTGCCATTGATGACCTCTTGGATGAATTGAGTGGTGCCCAATTCTTTACCAAACTTGATCTTCGCTCAGGCTATCACCAGATACGTATGAAAGAGGCTGACATTCCCAAGACAACCTTTCACACTCATGAGGGACACTATGAGTTTTTGGTCATGCCCTTTGGTTTGTGTAACGCCCCCTCCACCTTCCAGAACCTCATGAACCATGTCTTCCACCCTTTTCTTCGTCATTTTGTCTTAGTTTTATTTGATGATATCCTCATATATAGAAAAACCTGGACATACCATCTTACTCATGTGGATCAAGTCCTCCGCCTACTCTGTCAACACCATCTTTTCCTGAAATAGTCCAAATGTGCTTTTGGTGCCTCAAAAGTAGAATAATTGGGTCATCTGGTGGGAAAGGATGGCGTCAGGGTGGACCCAAAAAATATTGAAGCTATGCAAGACTGGCCGCACCCAAAGACTCTCAAAATCTTGCGTGGATTTTTGGGCCTCACAGGGTATTATCGCAAGTTCATTAAGAACTATGGAAATATTGTAACACCTCTCACGACTCTCCTAAAAAAGAACTCTTTCACTTGGACTCCAACAGCTGCTCAAGATTTTCAAACCTTGAAGACAACCATGTGCACCACTCTGATTCTGGCCCTTCCTGACTTCACAAAGACCTTTGTGTTGGAATGTGACACCTCAGGGAAAGGAATCGGCGTTATCCTTATGCAAGAGGGTCGACCTTTGGCCTTCACTAGCAAGCAACTGTCTGAAAAGAAGCTGGGCAAACCCATTTATGAAAAAGAAATGTTGGCAATTCTACATGCCGTTGAGTTGTGGCATCCGTATCTCTTGGGGCAACACTTCCAAATTAAGACAGACCATCAAAGCCTCAAGTACTTTCTGGAATAACACATTTCCTCCCAGGAACAACAAAAATGGGTGACTAAGCTCTTTGGATATGATTATGAGATCATTTACAAGAAGGGAAAAGACAATGTCATGGCAGATGCACTGTCCTGGAAATATGAAGACAAAAGGATCCCTTTTTTCTCTTTCCTTCATTATACCCAATTGGCTCCAAGATGTGCACGAGGAATGGCTTCAATATCCCAAAATTTTTCATCTAATCCAGCAACTGTAGAACAAGGCTCCGGCTCCCCTAGGATACTCCTGGCTCCATGATGAGCTTTGATACAAAGGTCGCTTGTATTTAAGTAAACAATCCAAGCTCAAATCCACAGTTCTTTCTTAGCTTCATGCTACACCCACAGCGGGGCACTCAGGGTTCACCAAAACATATGACCGAGTCAAACATTATTTTTTCTGGGATGGTATGAAACAAGACATCCATAAGTTTGTCGTTGAATGTGAGGTGTGTCAATGCAACAAGGGAGAAACAGTCAAATCTGTAGGCACCCTGCAACCGCTTCCGATTCCCCCTGCTATTTGGAAGGATATCTCTATGGAATTTATTACAGGCTTACCCAAATCGGGGAATAAATCAGTCATAATGGTGGTGGTATATCTCCTTTCCAAGTATGCTCATTTTTGCGCTCTTCCCCACCCATTTACTACATCCATGGTGGCTCAAATTTTCATGGACCAGGTCTTCAAGCTGCATGCCATGCTGCACTCTATTGTTTCTGGTCGAGACCCAAATTTCACAAGCAATTTTTGGCAGGAATTGTTTAAACTACAAGGCACATAATTGCATCTCAGCTTAGCTTATCATCCCCAAACGGATGGTCAAACGGAAGTTGTCAACAAGTGTTTCGAAACATATCTGAGGTGCTTTGCCTCTGAAAAAAAACACTAGTGGGCTCAATGGTTACCCCTTGCCGAATGGTGGTACAAAACTACATACCATACAGCCACTCGCATGACTCCTTTTGAAGTAGTATATGGATAGAAGCCACCTTCAGTTCTCTCATACTTACCGGGTACCTTGAAGGTCCAGGAGGTTGGCCAAACACTTACAGTCCAAGAAGATATCCTTCGTACCCTTAAAGAGAACTTGGTCATGGCACATAATTGAATGAAGCAGCAAGCAGATCAAGGTCGCTCTGAACGTCAATTTGCAGAAGGGGATCAGGTGTTTCTAAGACTGCAACCATATAAGCAAACTTCCCTCAAGGCCGAGCATTGTCAGAAACTAGAACCCAAATTCTATGGCCCTTACACAGTTCTCAAGCGTGTGGGACAAGTTGCATATCAGTTATCTCTGCCCAGTCAGTCGAAGCTACATCCTGTTTTTCATGTTTCATGCTTGAAGAAGGTGATTGGAACCAGGTTCCAAATTCAAACCAACCTTCCAGAGTTAGCTGAAGAAGGATCCATTTGGCTACATCCAGAATCATTTTTGGACCAGCGTGAGCGTCGCCTGCGTCAAAGAACCATCAAGGAAGTGCTAGTACATTGGAAAGATATGACTCCAGCAGATGCCACTTGGAAACTAGCTACCATTCTGCAACAGTTTCCACATCTCAAGCCTTGAGGACAAGGTTGTTTTTAAGGGGGCGAACATGTTAAGGTCCTAACCCACACATAGGTAGATCAATGTATTCAGATGTAATAAAGGTCAATATTAATAAGGCCTTTCAATAAAATAGAATAAGGTGGATGTAAGAAGACCTAATATAAGCTTCCACTTCTAGAAGGATCTTCCTCTAGATGCTTCTCTTAATAGACATATTTAGTATAAATAAGGGGCGAGGGTATGAGAACCCTATCTGGGATATTATTGTAACAGAGCACTGCTCGACTGGAGGTTTACCCCTCGAAGAGGCCTGTGAACATTGCTTTCTGAATCAAAGTGATTTTTCTATTGCTATTTTGTATATCATTTATGTGTATTGTGAAGATTATGCTGGATAGTTTACTGTTATTCTGCCATTTCTAGCATTTTATTTCTGTTCTCCATATTTTATATAACTGGTATCTTGCAGAAAAACCACCAAGTCCTTTGGGGTTACCAACCGTGCATGATCAGTAGGAATTTAATATCAACCTCCATTTGGGAATATGAGGGAGAGGGGAGAACTTCACAATGTTATTCATCTCTCTCTCTCTCTCTCTCTCTCTCTCTCTCTCTCTCTCTCTCTAGATGCTTCAATGTTTATATGTTCATATGTGGAAAACATCCAGGATGCAGGAGTCTTGGTCTATATGCAACTTTATGCAACTGTATGCAACTTTATGGAACTTATGCTACTTTATGCAACTTTATGAAACAATGCAACTTATGCAATTATTCAACTATATGCAATTTTATGCAACTACGTGTAGAAATTTCGATACAAATTAATGTATTCATGTGATTCTCCTGATCTAACAATTTCCACCACTTGTTAAATACAAAATCGCTTCTACTATTATTATTGCGGAAGAAATTAAACCACGATCACAACCACAATGCACGAAGTGAAATATCAATAACACACAACATAGAAGTTTTATCGGGAAAGCGTAAAGCTAAAAACCCCACTATCATATATTATGTATATCATGAATCATGAAACAATCTCATACAAAACTCTAATCCAAGAGATCTCAATACAATACAATAGTCTCACACTATCATACACAAATTAGCAAATACATGTGCCAATTCCTATGTCTAGACAGCTTGCCTCCTCTGCACAATCTCTGCAATCCGAATTCTCACAATGAATCGAATGAATGCAATTGCCTTGTTTGCACATGCTCATAAGCATATTCACTGCATGTGTGAACAAATCACAACTGATAGCCAAACTATCCCTTTCACCTGTTATCTCAACTGGATCTCCATTGGAACTGACATGCATGTAGTTAACCATGGAGAATATTCAGTTGCTTGTGAGTTCACTGATTAACTAAACTCTCACTAGTGCATGTTTAGTTACAACTAGTACAACTGATATTAACTCACTTAACTACACTTATAATTCTGTTACAATTCCAAATCACTCAGTTATGAATGAGATAATAGATTAATATTTATTGTCTAATTTATTTAAGGGAAAAATAAATTAGACATATGTTTCTTGTTGACTTTTCAACACTATGGAACTTATGAAACTTATGAAACTACAAAACTTATGCAACTCTATGAAAATACGCAACTTTATGCAACATGAAACTATGCAACTCATGCAACTTTATGCAACTATGCAACTATATGCAAGTTTATGCAACTTATGCAACTTATGCAACTTTATGCAACTATGAAACTTATGCAACTATGCAACTTTATGCAACTTTATGCAACAATACAACTTTATGCAACATGCAACTTATGCAACTTTATGCAACATGCAACTTATGAAACTATGAAAATTATGCAACTTTATGAAACTTTATGCAACATGTAAATTTATGCAACATGTAACTTTATGCAACTTTATTCAACTTTATGCAACATGCAACTTTATGCAATTC
>ML790560.1:113258-140784 GCA_009831015.1 Picea engelmannii
TTTAAAAGTGTGATTGAATATAGGGAAATATTGGGGCAGACTCCAATCTCCCCAGACACGCAGGTAAATAAAATGAATAAGGAAACTGCAGTAACATGCTTGTAAAGTCTATTCATATTTTATTATATCACCATTAACTAAGTATTTATGTTTGTTTTCAAGAAAAAATGCAACTGTAGTAATGAATCTAGTGGTATTCAATAGACACCACATCATACAAGGGTGCACATGTCCAATGATAGTGGGTAGCAGAGTACCCATTCTGGTATGTATGCTTCATAATTAGAAATATTTTCTATGATTGTAGATATTTATTTCCTGACTTATACTTGTATATTATATTATTTAAATGGAAGAGCATGTAGCTCAGGAGGGAAAATTGCGAGATGAACCATGTGGAAAAGAAATTAACGCACCAACTGTCATAGCTACATAGACAGGTAAATAGAAATACTATTATGTTAATCAAAATAATGAATTAGTTATTTCAATTATATTTCAACATATCGATATGATCACTTTCGTTGTTGCAGTTCACACCCTTGCATAGATTCCTTGATTCCCTTCTCAGTGATGTATGAGAATTATGGTACATGAGCACATGGAAACAAAAAAAATAGAGGGAAAGGGCGCAAGAAATACAATGTCAAAGGATGATTATGATACCCCAATTGTCAATTTTTTTAATGTAAAAAAACATAAATCAGAGAAAAATTAGATGTATAAATTCATGACTTGTATTTGGATATTTAACGATGTTTCTAGTATAAAACATTGTTTATATGAATTAGAAAACTATGCTTCAATGTTTATATGTTCATATGTTTTGATGACTATCCTAGTTATGCATGAATGTCTATATGTTTTCTATATAAACAAAATCATTTTTTGGGTATGGGGAATTAAGAGCGATGTGGGGGGGGGGCGGTGGGGGGGCATATGAGCTTCTACCTTCATGTGGTTGGCCCTATTCAGTAGATAATAACCTATTCTCGAAACAAAGAGAAACTCATTAAGGTATGCAACCACTTAAGTTTTTTCTAGAGTATTTTACATAACTAAATGCTTGTTTATTTGTTTATATATTATTTACTCATATAAAGAATTTGTATTTTATGATTCATGCAGGTCTTGGTGATGGAAATGTATCTCATGGACAACTCTTATCAAGTTTTATGGGCTAATGGATATGGAGAAAGGACAATGATGAGGTAAGGGTTTTGACGTGTTTTTTAAAGTAGGATTTATATTAGTAAAAGTTCACAATCCTCTAGAAAGGATAAAATTTCATTTTTGGTAGACAAGCATCAATTGTTTTAACAAACTATGAATCATAGACTATGGGAAAAGCCTTTTTTTGTATTCTTACATTGAACAATACAACTATAAAAAAAATTTAGTACAAAATCTTAACCACCCACCCACACACACACACACACACACACACATGAACCCTAAGTAAACAAATTAGAGAAGATAAAGGAAGAATATGTACTGATAGGATTGAATGAAGATAATAATATGAATAACAGAGTAGAGAGTGCACTCTATCCTAGTTGAATGATCCTTGCATCCAACATGTCATGTGCCATATTTTCAATCTCTCTCGTTTGATCATAAGGATATCTATAGGACCTTATGTTGGCAGAGATGCTACATGGTGTAAGTTTAATGGCATGTTCGGATATCTCATGAAAAAGGAAACCTTCTGGGAATTTCTTGAAACAGAATGTCATGCTTATTGAAGTTATTTTTATCTCTAAAGGAACATTTCCTACTTTAAGTTGGGCTTCTATTCAATTAATATTAACAATAACTCCATTAACATGCTTTGAGGAGCTTCTCCATTTTATGTGCGCTAATCACTTGAACGGGTAGATCCTTTAGGCCATTAATTCCCCATGGATGTTGTACCCAATTATTTAATTCATTGAACCCCTGAAACCACCATTTCAATAAAAATAGTGTAAATGGAAATTGATAATTTGTAATCTACTTAGTTTAATGTTGTGGCATTTTCCTCCATTTACAATCACCACTTGAAAGTTTATAAATGGGTGTGTAACACAATTCAGTTTGTATACCATATTTTTGTTAATGAATGTGTGGGTACTACCTAAGTTGATAAGGACTATGAGGTTTTGGTTGTTTATGTATCCTACAATTTTAACGGTTTTAGGCATGTCGATATCTTCCAAGAAATTCATCAATATGGTGTAAAAATTTTCTTGATTATTTAAGATCACTCAAACTATTCTCACAGATCCTATTGAGTTTCCTCGTCATCCTTTTCATTATTCTTGAGGTGAATAGTATTTATTTGGAACATGTTTTCCACCAATACCATTTTTTATTACACCCAAATAAAAATCCCTTAGCTCGTATCTCTTCCATTGCCTTTATCATGATTATGGTGTGCTTATGCATTTTTGTGTTATTTAGAACATATCTATCATTACTTCAGGCCATGGATCCTATGAGAGACTTATGTTTATATACATTATTAGATTCAATATAACAAGCTAACTTGATGGATTTGACCATAATAGTTGGGACCTATATTCTAATTTAAATCTTGGGTTACATCATTTAAGCCATGAAAGTAAAGGCCCTGTTAGCATCTAGATATGCACATTTGTTTTTTAGGCACTAACTATTGCAAAAGTTGTAGATCCAAAGGTTTTTATTCTATAATATTGCATGAGAATGATGGGGTCCATTAAACCTTGATTTTGTTGAGGTTTATGTTCATTAAAAGTTTAATCTCTCTATTGTTCCTTCTAAATTAAATCGATATTTTTTGGACGATAAAGACATCCAGTTGAGAGTGAAATGATAGTATGGGTATGCACTCTTAATGTATTCATGCTCCTGTCAAACCCATCTAGCATCCACAAGGATGATATTGAATATGGATGACCTAACCTATTGTCGTCAATAAGCCTAGCAAGTGTATGAGCTAGCTAATTTTCTGAGGCTTGTGCCTATTGGTCGGATGTCATTTGGTCATTTATGACATAACTAATTGTATGAGGTATGTACCTATTGGTTGGTAGGAAGTCGAATGCATATGAGTTATAACTATAAGTCCCTTTTATATTACTAAGGCATATTTTCATTCATGAAGCCTAGCATGCCAGCTACAGACCTACCATTGAAGGGAAAAATAACTTATTAAAATTCATATCTTATTTCTCCCTTTCATGTCATGAGTTTCTTATTGGCTTGTTGGATAGACAAACCAACAACAATATTTTGAAGCTCAAAAGGGTCACAACTTGGAGCCTAAAAGGATCATCCAACAATCTCTTTCCATATGCCAAATCCTTAGTGCCAATCATATCAGATAAATATTTTTATCCCTACAAACCCATAATACATTTCACCCTTTGAAATATCCTAACTTCAAAAATCTTACCACAAGCCCAACATCTTAAGATAAATTGTATTTCATATATTTCTTAGGTTCATATATATTAGAGGATTTCTCTCTTTATGTTTCCCCCAAATTCCTTAATCATCCCACATACCTAGCACTTAGTTATTCATTAGATTTATATTATTTTTAGGTCCATTAAGTTAGGATGATTTGGTTCTCTATGCGCCCTAGTACAAAATCCACCTATATACTTGACTCGTGACATTATATTTATTCCATATAATTTTGGGTCCATCAAGATAAATGAGGAAATTAAGCATTGCAACTCCCCATGCTCTCATTCCCCAAATTGTCAAGAGTCCTTACATGTGGTTGAAGGGAATAAGATGTGGTTGTGTAAAGGGAAACATGTAAATGTTCCACATTGTAGGGAATTTTAGTTTCAACGAGAATGAAATCCCTCTATGGGTACCTGGTACACAAAAAAAATGGAGAAGAAATGTAGGATCTTTTATTGATTTGGTGTACTCATCATGACGCATTTGAATTGAGATCCTTGGAGGGTGTATTCATTGTCTTTGCATGACCTTGTTTGGTGGACATATTTGGAAGAACAAGCCTAGATTGGGCTTCCTTGGGGCTTGAATCCCATAGATTGGATACCAAGGCCCACACACTGGATGATGATGACATTCCTTTGGAGGTCTAAGACACCTTGGAGGATCTCACCTATCCCCTACAATCCAAACAACTTGTCTTTGGAGACCAAAAATTCACCTTTGAGGGCTTGATGTCACCTTAGGGATAGGGTTTGGTGGTGATTAAAGACACTTTTCCTTTGGAGGCCTAGCACACTCATATCTGTAACATCCCCGACCGCCAATAGGCCAGGAAACGATACATGAGAGAATGCTTTCATTCTCTCTGCAAAACATATTGTAACCTACCCAACACCCAACTGAGCTATGCCACATAAGTTTTTTCAACTGCATGCAATTAAAATGTATATACACACATAGCTCTTCGAGAAACATATACATAAAACATAAACATACAAATACATATGTAAATGCACAGATTCACACGAAAATAATAGTAAACGTATACATGCAGCATATGCGAGCAATACCCATAAATATAAAGACAGATATAACCACACATAAGATAAACCCATAAAAATATACACATAAATGACAATGCAACATGTAATGTTATCACACAGTTAACACTTATATTGGTAATAATATCACCAACTGCATGCATACCTTCCACGAACCTCCTATCCTTAGACCACATTGTTCATCACTCTCAATAGTGAGTCACCCCCGAGCTAGAACTAAACTCCACCTGGGTAAAGGGTTCCTAACCAGGCTAATGTTTCATAGATAGCAGGAAAGACTCTGTCACAGGTGCCTACTCAAACTAACAACATACAGTCCCTCATTCCCCACATGCTTATCCCACCCCAGGAAGCGTTCCCCTTCTCTTCTCAATAGTCCTTCGGCTACCCCAATTCCTTTCCGGGCTTCAACAATAGGCCGGATAGGAAGTCTCAGAGTGTTGTAGCTGCAGTTTAACACCTTCAGGAAATAAATTTCCCAACAATTCTCTCACCCAAAGAATTACTCACAGGCCTGACAACCTGCCTCTTCAATATTGCACAGGCCTTACAAACCGCTTCTTTAGTCTAGATCCCAAGCTATCCAACTACAAAAACAAGTATGGCTAAGGATACAGGTTCAGGTACAGTGACATGAAGGTTCAGAAGATAGCTCAATGGGTGTGTGAATGCTCATGGATGATTGACGAGATGATTGAATGATGGAAGGGATGATGGGAGAAAGAACGATGCCAAATGAACTAAGTCTAAAAAATATGTATGCATGTACCCAACTCGACACTTATCATGTTGGGAGCTACTTTGGCCCACTTGTCCCCAACTTTATAACTTAGGATAAAATAATTATCCATACTTTATATTTTAAGAAATATTAATATATTATTCCTTTTTAGCTTAAGCTCCCTAGCTTAGCCCGTTTCCTTAACTTTTAGCCCTCTATTTCCCTAACTAGTGGAGTTTAGTCCCCCATACTCTTTTATCATGCTCGTTCTGTGCACAATGATGTATTTTATATTAATGATGATACATGTACAAAATAGGCACACTGGCCTTTAACATCTGGGCTCTCCAGCCTAATCAAAACATAAGCATCATAGCTTATAATGACTGGCTCACTAGCCTATAAAACATAGCATATACACAAAGGCTCGTTGGCCTCAATATCACATGCACTTAATATGTTGTGTGTAGTATCTTGGAATGTGCACACTTCATCATTTTACTACGCAGTACATGCGTGCACTATGCCATGAAAGGTGCATACAAAATGATATCAATCAGCTCACCAGCTTAAGTACATTTGCATTTACATTTACAATTGGGTTTGGCCTAGGGATATTACAATATCCAACTCAATGAATTGACCTCTTGGAGGGGTATGTGTGGAAATAACAATATAGAGTGGAGGAGTTAACTTGTTCAAGATTTATTTTAATTTAAACTTGCTCCCTTCATTTTATGCACCTTGATATAGAGTGGACGAGTTAACTTGTTCCCTTCACAAGATTTATTTTAGTCTAAGAACCTATTGACCTGGAGTGGTTCACTTCTTAAGTGTATAATATTCAAGTTGATAACCCAAAATTCATTCCACTATCAGGAGGAAAGACGGGTGTTCCACAACAACCTTGGTTCAATTGAGAGGCCATTGCACATTAACAATAAATTCGGTTTTCTAAGGAATTTTTTGTTGTTGTGTCTATCAACTATAATCTTTTTCTATCCAATAGATATCCTATTGTCATAGTACACCATTCTCAATAAAAGACACAATATTTTTAGTTCATCCACTCTTTTGACTGCTTACTAGATTCACAAGATTTGACTTGCAAGTTTTGTTGAGATTATGTAAGAAATTTTCCTTTTCAACTTACGAGCATAAAACCCCAAGTCTAAGAATGTATCAATGAATATGTTATCCTCTAAAACTATTCCCATGTCCAAAAATCATTCACAGACTTCTTCAAAGATAACTATGATTTTTACCATGCATTTTAGAAGTGTTATTTATTGAGAAAGCATGTACTGCACATTCATCCATGTTGCATGGGGTTGATCATGTAGAGACCTTCCAATTACCATAAGAACAAGTAGTAACCCTTTGCGTTCTACTATTGCCTATAATGGATTTGTTTCTCATTTGTAGCATTTGATTTAATGAAGGAACAAGTAACTCTTTCACTATGTTTTAATTTGATGTTTTTGTAATGGATTTATGCTTAAATGCACAAAAGCATAAAATGGACATAACATTTGGCTCTCTCAAAAATGATAAGCCAAACTTGATCTTTGTTGTAGTTATGTATGTGCATCTTCATTGTCTTGAACATTAGGTCTATGTCATCCAATCTTGTCCCACAATGTCTCCAAAAGTCCCTTGAGCAAGGAACACATATTATTAACCTCTTTATACTGGTGATAAAGTTTGAAAATAATTGAAAATCTAATTAACTTAATTTGTAGATTGTCTTTTTTTTGTTGAGTTTCAACAAGTACTGCAAATTGTCAAAAATAATGATAGTATTCATGTCCAAAAATATATTATGGCTCTACAACATCGGATAATTAAATAGTAAGTTCTATATGCCTTTGAATTAAGTTGTAAGTTCCATGTGCCTTCTCACACTTTCCTAATTTTATCGGCTTCTCAATGTCATGCTTCCCTAAGTTTATCTCGCTTCGACGTTCCTTCACTTTGCATTGTTTATAGTATGTTGTAACATGTGTCTTAGGAAAGACAAGCATTGATGACCTTACAAAGACACATTATATCCATCCATAATTGCAAGGAACATGTCTCGAGATACTTCTAATTGTTATTAAACTTAACAAATAAACCGTTCACATGTCATTGTGTGTCACCAGATAGAAGTATTGTGCTACTTCATCAAGCTTTCTTGAACTTGTTGCATAAATGAAGATGATTTTAATAAATTTTAATGGTTTGAACTTTAGATATAGGTGCATTTTACTTTTCGTATTTATGCCCTTGTCTTATTACTACATGACCATTACCTAGATTTTTAACCTTTTGGACATTGTTGCAACTCTCGCTCCAATACTAGCACATTCAAATTGGTTGATTGTAACATATATGGGTTCACCTATGTGCCCATGTCTCAATAGATTGATAAGAAAACATATATTAGGCCTATGAATTCTCTCCTAACCTTGGCATTATAGAAAGAAGCGTTATCTTTGATCAATAATTGTTCCTTTGCTTTGTAGGTCGACTGATCGACATAGCCTCAAACTAGCTATATTCAAGTTGCATGACCAAAGTTTCCATGTTTCTTCTAATGGATGGAAAGAACGTTGGTAGGTGTGAGAATTTGGAGTTGATATGCTTCCACACCCACTTCAAAATCGACATGGAAAATTCGAATGGATGGTGAGAACATTGGTAGGTGTGAGAATTTGGAGTTGAGATGCTCCCACACCCACTTCAAAATCGACATGGAAAATTGGGCGTTGTCTAACTGTTCTACGAAATGGTTTTTTTGGTCGAAATCCGACGACATAAATCTTCACGAAAACAATATTTTTTTTTTTAAAGTCCATTTCTGAATACAGAAATGTAGAAACTTAATGATTCTCTCATTGATTCTCCAGTGATAGTTAAATACAAAAAACTTGCTAATAATCTTGAGATTGCCTATTTAATGTTGGAAAATGAGATAGAAGATGCCCTCATATAGGACCATGTTTCAAAATCATAACCAATATTTCCTTATCCACACAAAATGATGTGATAGCCAATTTCTTAGAAAGCAGGGGAAAATTATCATTTTTTTTTAAAAACCTACAGAAGGTGTCGTAATAGCGACAATAGTTCGTTGCAAGTATGACATTTGTGTTGCAAGATATTGAAAGGTGTTTTTACTCTGCCACACTTGTTTGTTGCTATTGCGATGATATTTCGTTACTACTTGCCATGCTTTTTCATCGTAAGTATGGCATTTACATCGCAAGATAGTGGTGGGGTTTTTACTCTGACACAGTTTTTTCGTCGCTATTGCCACGCTTTTTCGTTGCTATTTGCACGATTTTTTCATCGAAAAAAAGTTTTTCTCTCTTTAATATGGTGACACGTGGTAGTCTGATTTCGTCTTTGTTTCCATGAAAGACGAATGCATGGATATAGCGATGAAAAAAGTTCCACGAAAAAAACTGTTTTCCTTCGTGGAGAGTGCGACATATATGCGTGGAAATAGCAATGAAAAACCATGGAAAATTTGGTGATATGTAGTAGTGCACGTATATATATATATATATATATATATATATATATATATATATATATATATATATATATATATATATATATATATATATATATATATATATATATATATGTATAGATATTATGGTTTAAACTGATAAAATTGTTGATACTAATTCACCTCTACCTCTTAGTATTCCAACACCTTCAATCCCAACTTCAATTCCATGTGACATTTGGGTTTCCATTTGGTGTTGATCCATTAGACCAAATCCTTTTTTGAATGCCACAACCCCATGAATTTTTTGATTATTACATGATCCTTCATATACTTAATGTATGGACTAATTTTAATAGAGGTTATCTCATACCTTGGTGTTTTATCTCTTTTAGGTATGGAATGGATATATTTTCATACCTTGTGGTTTTATGGCTCCGAGACCATAATTTCCAAGTTGCATTTCAACTTAGGATTCCCTACCTCTCCCATTCCCGAGGGTTCTCCTACATATCCCTCAATATGTGCACTAATGTTTGTTACCCATGATTTTGGTCCTCATGATGATGTATTAATAATGGTGTACTCAGGCTCTTCATAAGAACTTTCTCCTGAGAAAAAGTTACTTTCATCTCTTTCAAGAAAACTCCTTTTTGAAGACTATTCGCAGGCTGCTAGTATATTTGGGTGTGAGAATGTATGATTCTCGCAAGCTGCCTTAAGCCAGGGTGCGAGAAGTTCACACTGTGTTGAACTGCTAGGGTGTGAACTCTTCCTAAAGCAAGGAAAAAGATGAATTCTTGATGCTTCTAGAAGGGAATATTCTAGAAGGATGAGATGACATTCGAATGGTTATCCTAGTACTAGATTCCCTGATATTTTTGGATCATTCTTATCCAAGTAATTAATTCATTCTCTCCTATATATTGAGTGAATTCTCATGGAAAAGGTTAAGAAAGATTCATTGGAGAATTAGTGAAAGAATTGTGTGAAGGACTCAGCATTGAACAACAGCTTGAAGACTCTAGCAGGTCTATCAAGAGGATTTGATCTTCTTCATGCAAGGATTGAGCAAGTGTGTGTGTTGGAGCCAAGGGCCATCAAAAGGAAGTTTGCGACATCAAGGCTCAGGTTGTAATCTTCACTTTCTATTAATATGATACAGTAGCATGTCCCTTTCCCATAAAGCTATTTCCACTTTATTGTATAATTCCTTGATCATATACATAGATTGACTGTTGAATAGATTGTGCTATCTTCACTTTGGTTGGTTTGTGTTGTCTTGGTCTTGGCTGCACGAGAGAACTGGAGCGAAGTGGGAGCAACAAAGACCATAGGAAGTGATAATAAGGTATGTTATTTGTTCTTGCCTCTTAGTTAATTCAATGGTCAAAATCTAGGGAAAGAGTCATGTTTCGTCTTACTTTGTTCTATATCCAGGTGGATCTAGGGAGATCGGTTATTGTCTGCACCTACAGATTTATCCAATAACAAAATTGGCGAATCCACTGGGGAGCAATCCCATTTTCTTTGTGGCTTTTGGTTTTTTTCTGTGGCCATTTTCTCTGGTTTCACTTTTCTTCTGTCCTATCAATCTCTGAGTCTTTAGGATATCCTGATAGACCCTCTGGGTCCAAAGGCCTTTCTCAATTTTTCTTCATTTTCCAAAATTTTGATTATGTTCAAAGATTATCGCATTGTACTTCATTGCAGCCTATGAGAATAGGTAGAGTTTGCACTCTACCTTTAGTTTTCAGTGTGAGGTTCTCGCACCCTGCTCAAGGGTCACCTACGAGAATCAGTGATTCTCGCACTGTGTAATATTGCCTTCTTGCGAACTCATTTGTTCAAATTTTTGGATTGAGTTTGGCATTTTTAACTGCCCAGATCAGTTTGATTGCCTCATAAGAGTTTTTTGGACCATTGACTGATGTTCTTCTTTTCTTCGTTTTCATGCATGAACAGTCTTAGAATTTCAAGGCTTTTCTTGTCATTTTTGGCTTGACTTTCATTTCTTGACTTTTTTTGGCTAAACTATTCTCTCTGACTTCAGAATCTGAGTGTGTTTGATTAGTTAAGAACCAGTGATTGGTTGAAGGTTGAGTGCTTGGTTTTTTCTCATTTTCTTATTGATTTGAAAGATCATTTTCTTTTGCATTTGAAAAGACTAAATTGGTTTTCTCTTTATTTTTGTTTTCGTTGAAAGATTTGATTGGATTTGTCATTGCTTGTTCATTTGGTTTTTGATTTTCTGTACTCTTGCTGTCATAGTGTGGGTCCTTTTTGAAAAGTGAATAAACAGTTTTTCTTTCAAAAAATTCTTTTTGTTTTAGAAAACATTGAAAATCAAATTATTGATATTGTTGAAGTATTTGAAAAAGACATAATAGAGAATTGTCATTTGATAAGTGATTGTTTGCATTTGCATTTTAAAGGAATTTTTTCATAGTAGTTCAAGATTGATCTGGAAAAATTTCCCTCTCTCCCATACATATGATTCATTGAACGAAAAGTGATATATTTCATTCTCATCCTTGCATTGTTGGGTCAGAGTCATACAACATAATTTTCACTTTTGTTTCCTTTGAGTAAACAACAACTCTTAATAACATTGTGTAATCATAAAATTTATCTAGTAACTCTTTTCTAGGGCTCTATTACACTAACATTTAGCTAGGCTAGCGCTTTGGAGTAGGAAGAGAGATACACTCTCCAAAAGCACAAAACACATAATAACATCTTGTGTTAGGGAGTGTTAAATTCCATTTGCAACATCTTGTCTTGGGAAGCCCTTCTCACACAAGGGTCAAACACTAGGTCGCAATGATATTGGCAGAGTTACTCACCCTGCTTTGTTGATATCAGTGTAGAGATTGCACGTATTACGGGGATCACTCGGAGGTATACCCACAATGATGAGTGGAAGCCTTTTGAGTTGATTTCAGGCTAGATACCCTGCCCTTGCGTTTGGATCAGACTGTTGACTATCCCCCTAGGCTCTATTGTTGTTCGTGTTGCCCTTAGTGGCCTTTCTCTCTAGGTTCTTACCCGAGGTGACTGTGGAGGGGAAAGTCTTCACGGTACCTGGAATTGACGTTGACCAAACTCACTCAGGCTCCTTGGAGGGTATATCCATGATTATGTGTGGGAGATTGCACCAGGGTGTAAGTTCGTTAAGCAGGTCGTCAACGTAACTTTTCCACCCTAGCCCCGCCCCTTCTCATCTCATTGTTGCGACGTTGGATTTCATCACCAACTAGTGGCTTCGAAATTAGAAGGTCATGTTTGCTTGGTTTTACTTCCTAGATCTTGAGACAGTACCGTTGACTACCGCTTATCACTTTACTATCCCTGCCGAAATGGCCCATCTTGCAGCTACTACGAGTGTTCCAACCGGATTTCCTGCGGTTAGTCTCGCTCCCATCAACACACTGCGGGCGCCCAATGTCAATCTGACACTACCACCTAGATACCGTGCATTGAACGCTACCATTCCTACTCCCGCGCAAACTCTATCTGGCTCTCCTATTGGTCCTTCTTCTTCTGGGCACTTTCTTCCTAGTTTTGTTCCAACACTCCCTCAATTTCCTTTTGGAGGACCTTCTTTGTATTCTACTGGCAATCCTAATCCTAGTGGTGCTATTCCATCATTCACTCCAGCTTATCAGCTTTCAGTTGGTGGACAATCTCATCAAGGTAGTATAACTCAACCCCCTCTCAGTTGGCAAATGCCAATTGGAACATTGCCCTCAATTGGTACACCACCTTCAATGGGAGGGGAAACCCCGCCTTATGGGAAAAACATACCTTTGTCCTTGGCCCAGTATTGGAATCACCTGATACAAATCCTTCTCGATCAACTGGGGGGCAACAGTTTCTAGTTACGTCCATAACACCCCCTAGCATGGGCCAACCATATCCAAGTTTGTTTAATCCCATTTGGGGGTCGAATGCTCAAACTCAAGCCTCTGTTCTGGGGTATACTCCGATGAGCTACTATCCTATTCAACCACCATCGAATATGCCTAGATATTCACATTATATGCAAACTACTTATGGTCCGACTGGTTTGCCAATCAGGCTTCCTCCCCAAAGCCACCAGTACCCACAGGTGAATCGTCAGTTACCATTTCTCTCCACTTTGGATATTCCAGATTTGTCAAGGATTTTAAATGATCCTATTCGTCACTCTCCCTAATGGCCTGTTATACCAGCCAAGCTTCCCTTGGACATTCCTAAATTCGACGGCAAAGTGTGAGAGGACCCAAATAATCACATTATGACTTTTCACCTATGGTGTTCATCCAACTCGTTGATGGATGACTCTATTCATTTACGTCTTTTTCAATGAACCCTTACCAGTTTTGTTGCGAAGTGGTATATTGAATTGCCACAAGGTTTCTTCTCTGATTTCAACACCCTAGCTATGGCTTTCCTTACGCATTACCAGTTACCGATCCGTTATGATACGGGAACTGAGATATTGACTTCTTTTAAACAGACTAAAGACACTCATATATCTGATCACATCCATGAGTGGCGAAGGAGACGACGTCTCATTAAACTTGAGCTCCCTGATCAGTTATTGGCATAATGGTTTACCAAATCATTTGTGAACGAAATTGGTAAGGACATTTCCATGGGTGTTGTTGTCACAGAAGAGAAGGTTATAAGTCGTTCTCAGTATCTTGACCTCGTTTATTCACAAACGGGAACCCTTTATGATTTATTACCTGAATTACCTCGTCCTAATGCTTCCAACACTTCAACTACTCCAGCTGCCTCGCATGCAGCTGACGGTGTGATTGGTACTGCCCAAGCCAAATCACATGCCGTTTCAAGCACAAACCCTAAATCTTCTTCTTCTAATGTTCAAAATGCTCCATCTCCTGCCACTCCCACCGGAAAAACTTCTGAGGTAAATGTTGTCCAATCTACCCTAGCTGGTAAAAACTAATCTAAAAAGGGGAGAGGCAAGAATAAGGAGGGAAAAAATAATACTCAAGCAGAGCAACCTAAAACTACCCCTATTGATGACCAGGATAAGTGCAAACCCCGATACCCTTGCCTTATCTGTGGTTATGATCAATACACAAAGGATTGTCCACGACGTGCCGAGGTTACTAAGTTCCTTCAAGAAGCTCCAAAACCATCTACACCGGCTATCTTGTCCCAACCCTTCCCGTCTCAACAACAGGCTCAGTTTGTCATCCATGACCAACCCTCATCTTCTACCACTTCTTATGTTTTGATGTGTACTGGTGATTCTAAGAAGAACAACGTTGCACTCACGACTCGAGCCAAAGATTATTCTCCATCTAAGGAGAAGGTTGACGATTTACCCCCTTCTTTGGTACAATCCTCTCCCACAACTTTACCTACAAACGGTCCTTTTCATATCGAATGACCGAGCCTCGACACAGTTCTGCGACCCCCCCCTAAGGGCATCATTCGAAAATTGGCTTTCAATCCTCATGCTCGTGCAGCCTAGAACTACAACATTGTTGAATATCTGGCTCAACCACCTTCTGCGATGTCATCCCTTGAAGTCCTTCAAACTTTTCCTGCACAACGGAAGGCACTGTTGAAAGCTATCGGTGGAATTGACCCAACAGATACGAATTTAATAGTCTTTGACTTGGAGGATCACATTCCAAGGTTACCCCCTCAACTCGCATTCCAGATACAGGTTGTTGTCTCTGACAAGAACATTTTCTGAACTGTTATCGACAAGGGTGTCTCGACATGTGTAATGTCTTTTGCTTGTTGGAAAGCCATAGGCTCTCCTCCCTTGAATGAATCACAAAACACTCTTAAAGCATTCAATGGATCTGGTTCTAAGCCCTACGGTGCTCTTCCTTCATTTCCCATCACACTAGAAGGTAAGACGGTCCAAGTTGAAGTGGAAGTCTTTGACGCTCCACTTGATTATAATCTTTTGCTTGGTTGCAGCTGGATCGATTCCATGCGCACCATTGTGTCAACACTTTTCCATGTAGTATGTTTTCCTCATAAAGGAAAGGTTGTTACCGTCGACCAACTCACCTTCTTCAATTCTGATACTCGTATTGGCAACGTACCATTTATTTCTAAAACCCCGCCGAGATATGAGAATGTCAGTGTCATCCTTTTAAAGAACTCCTTGTTAATGGGTACTTTCCCCATTCCACCACCTGATGTTCCACGCCTGTTTGTTACTTCTATCGACATGATCTCCACTGTGCCTCACGAATTTACTGCGACTTTTGACCCTTGGATAGTCCTTGACCCTGGAGATCATCGTTTCGGTGACACAATGTCGTTAAGTCCGATTGAGTTTGCTTATCAGGCCATTCAATCGGAAACACCTTCTACCTCTTCTCTTGATGAGTTGTCTCCCGATCCTTTCCATATTATTTTTTCCACTGACGAGATGATCATGTCCATCATGGAAGACACCCCTTGGGATGATGGGCATCATCGTTCCATTCACTTTTTGGAACAACACACTCTTGAGAACTACCAACGGATTTTTACCCCATCGACCATTGTCGTTATTTCGACTGTTCCCAAGTCTACACGTGATGTGTTTGCTGAAGGGAACTTAAGTAATATCTCACCCATGATTCCCATTGACATATCCATCAAACCTGGGATTGTTGAAAATGTCCACATTGGAGCTTTGTGTTCTTCCGATGAAATCGTCACCTATACGACTCTTTTCAAATAATTTCGTGACATATTTGCCTGGAGCTATGAAGAGATGCCAGGTATCGACCCTGCAATTGTTGTACATGAGATAAAGACATACCCCGACGCTAAACCCATCTGGCAACACCTTCGTCTAGTTCACCCACATAAAGTGGCTACTATCAAGTTTGAAGTTGAGAAATTTCTGAAAGACGACTTTATTTATCCGGTGGCTCTTACAGAATGGGTTTCCAATCCTGTCCCGATTGAAAAAAAAGGAGGCACCATTCGTGTATGCGTTGATTATAGGGATATTAACAAAGCTTGTCTGAAAGAAAACTTTCCTACCCCCTTCGTCGATCAGATTGTCGATGATTGCGCCGGAAGTGAAATCTTCTCTCTCATGGATGGTTTCTCCGGCTATAATCAAATTAACATTACTCCTAAGAATCAACATAAGACTTCTTTTATTTGTCCTTGGGGTACTTTTTCCTATCGGAAACTCCCTTTTGGTCTTAAGAATGTGGGCGCAACTTTTCAACGTGCTATGTCTTATTCTTTTCATGATATCAAGCATATCATTCAACCCTATTTGGACGATTTACCCACTCATTCTATGTGCAGAGTCGATCACCCAACCCACCTCCGGGCCATTTTCATTCGTTGTCGGTTCTACCGGATCCGTTTAAATCCTCATAAATGCGTCTTCTGTGTAGAATCTGGCCGTCTTCTAGGTTTTATCATTTCGCATCAAGGGATCTGGGTGGATCCTTTGAAGGTTGAGGTGATTCTTAATCTCCCTCCTCCTTCTACACTACATTAGTTGCAAAGTTTGCAGGGGAAAGCAAACTTTCTTCATCGTTTTATCCCAAACTATGCCGAGATTGCTCGTGGATTTACGCGGCTATTAAAGAAAGATTCAGAGTTCGTCTGGGATACCATTGCCAGCAATTCTTTTGAAGCATTGAAGTTATCCCTGACACGAGCTTCACTTCTCTTCCCCCTCGATTACAGTCACGATTATTTCCTTTACCTTCCTGCCTCAGATTACACTATTGGCATGGTTCTCGTTCAAGAGGATGAAGCGCATGACGAACATGTTATTTAATAATTGAGTCAAAGTCTCACGCCGACTGAAATCAAGTATCAACATGTCAAAAAACTGGCCTTGGTTGTCATTCAAGTTGTCCAACGCTTCCGGCACTATATCCTCTCACGCAAGACTACGGTGATTTCTCATTGCAACCCTATGCAACATATTTTGACACGTCAATTGCTAGGGGGAAAATACTCCAAATGGATTGTGATACTCCTGGAGTTTGACTTGGAATTTGACCGTGCTAAGTCTAAGAAGTCCTTAGTTTTTGCTGAGTTCATATGTGATTTTCCCCACTCTGCAATGGAAAATGTAGCAGTGGATTCATTACCCGATGAATCTCTTTTCCTTATTAGCATTGATGATCTTTGGTATGGGGATATCATTATATATCTCCAAACCTAGACTTTCCGGCCTACTTTGTGTAGTACTAAACGACGTCGCACACGATATCAAGCTCGTCAATACATTATCCTCGAGGATACTCTTTATTTTCGTGGGATTGAGTCTATTTTTCGATGTTGTTTAACATTCGATGAAGCCGAGAAAGCTCTGAATGACTGCCATTCCGGAGCATGTGGTGGTCATATGTTTGGGTATGCTACTGCCCAGAAGATCTTATGCACAGGGTATTTTTGGCCTTCTTTGTTTAACAACTACATTATTGTCATTAAAAAATGCCATGCTTGCTAGACCTATAATCAGAAAATTCGGTCACATCCTGCTCCTCTTCACCCTGTGGTCTTAGTTGGTCCTTTTGCGAAATGGGGCATTGATTTCATGACATGTCACCCTCACTCGGTTGGGGGGCATGGTTACATCATTGTAGCCATTGATTACTTTACAAAATGGGCCGAGGCGATGCCAACATTTGGAAACACTGGAAAGACCACAACATTGTTTCTTTTTAATCACATCATAGCTCGTTTTGGTGTTCCTCAAGATATCGTCACTGATCATGGTAGCCACTTTAGGAATTTTATGATGTCTGAACTTACTGACAAGTTGGGTCTTCTCCATGATAACTCAATGCCCTATTATCCACAATCCAATGGTCAAGTTGAAGCGATTAACAAAGTTCTCAGAACTATGCTTTGATGAATGATAGGGATTCATAAAACAAGTTGGCACACAATGTTGTTTTCGGCATTGTGGGCGTACCGAACATCTGTCAAGTCCGCTACTGGGTTTACGCCTTTTCGGTTAGTCTATGGTGTGGAAGACATTCTTCCTATAGAATTTGAGATACCCTCTCTGAAGCTAGCTGTTGAACTCCCACCCAACACTTTTGCTGAAGAAGAATGTCTATTGTATCTTATGCGATTAGACGAAACTCGACGTGACACCACTCTAGTAATAGAAGCCCAGAAGAAACGTGTCAAGGCCCAATATGACAAGAATGTCAAGCCTCGCATTTTCTCCGAAGGTGATCTTGTTATTCTCTATGAACAAGATCGAGATGTGTTAGGAGATGGGAAATTCGAACCCATGTTGCGAGGTCCTTATATTTTTCACCGAGTTTTGGAAAAAGGAGCATATGAGTTGGTAGATTACAATGGTATCCCTTTGAGTGAACCCAAGAATGGGTTGTACTTGAAGAAGTACTATGCATAAATCATTTGTGCACAAGTACTTGTATTTTAATGTATCATACTTTTTGTGTGTTACTATAACATTCTTTTGTCGTTATCTAGTCTCTGCCCTTATGTGACATTGTGTTTGATTTCCAGATGTCATAGTCTTCACTACCCTATATTGGCTTCGCTGATGGCGCTAGTCGTAGTACTCAGAACCTTGCTTCTGCTGCATGGGCAATTTACGCCCCTACAAACGAACTTGTCTCTTTGCGAGGTGTGTTCCTCGGTCGTGCAACCAACAACATTGCAGAGTATAGCACCGTTATTGAATTATTGGTTGATGCTATCTCGCTCAGAATTCATTATTTGGTTGTGCGACTTGATTCGCAGCTTGTAGTACAACAGTTAAGTAATGTCTACTCTATCCGAAGTCCTACTTTGTTACGGGTGTATTTGCGAATTCACCTCTTGGAACGTTATTTTTATCACATTGAATATCAACATATTCCTAGATGTCTAAATACATTAATAGATGCATTAGCTAATTATCTATTGGATAGACATTTGAATCATTTATAAATCAATCATATCAATATTCACACAATATAAGGTAAACCGGTAGAAGCCGTCTGTATATATAATGATCAAAAGAGTTTTTTTTTTTTACAAAAGTTTGTCTCAAGACCAAAATGTCAAAATTTGAAGCTCATAGCTTCTACAAAGTGACATCATGGATGACATTCACGGTAACACATGACTTCCCTAGAAACTCTATGGAGAAATCGACTCATAGATGCTGATACCCCTACAATATGATGTTGATCGCGTCGTGGAACCTCTTCCAGAGTCATGTCTGGAATATCTGCAGTCAGGCCCTCTAAATTCTGTTCCACCACTTCATAATCCTCAGCATACTGTGGTGTTGTCGCTACCTCTCCTCGCCACTAGATGGGAGAAGTGCCAGGAGGTCTGTAAGGTCCAACATCTGTGTTATCAATAAACGATTTTGTATTAGTCTTTGGATGAACATATAAAACAAAAACATTTGAATATGATAAAAATTCACAAAACATTTAAAAAGAGAAAATGTGTGTACTTCTTACCAAGATCTCCCCACTGAGCATCCTATGGTAGTGCTAAATCCGGATCTCCTCGAAAATCCAAGCCGACATAAGCATAGTCATCAACCATCAACATCTGTGGTTGAAGCCAGTCAAAGAAAGTATCATCATACTTGATGATCGGTCCTGCTACATGCTGGGCCATAAGCCGACACCATCTAAACATCCTTGGATCCTTGGGACCTGGTATATTCCATTCAACCTACAACCTCAGTAATGGGACCCTCTCGAGGAATAAGGACACCAACAAAGATCCATACCTGAATTGCTTCAGGTTACCTCGCCTACATTTGGTCAATTGCTTTTTTATACTGCGAAGCACAACATCTGCCGAGTTGAACACTTGAGGATCAGTACACTCAAGAGAATACTGGAATTAGCTCTGTAACGCCATGTGAGGAGAAAAAATCCCAACCATCCGAGCTATAGTGAAAAGGATAGTACTGAGGGTCAAGTCTCGTACCCCCTAGATAGCTACTTTTCCTTTCTTTCTCTCAACCTCGGGAACGCAGTGTATACGACAGTACTCACTCATCTGTAGCCCACCAACTCTGCTACCGGTCAGGCTCACATAGTACCCCCGCCGGGACAATCCGGTCAAAAAGTAAATGTCCTCAATGTCTAAGGACAGTGTGTGGACCCCCACCTGAAATACCTGTTGATCAAGGTCCCACATGCGCACCAGGTACTCTAATATTCTGACTTGGGCCCTCATGCCCGGGATGCGAAAGTACTTCAAGAGCCCACAGTCTCTCAAAGAAACTATAGTAGGTGGATGATTTTCAAGCATTGCATTGTCTTCTTCATGTTCTATTTCACGCCATTCAAGCACCATTTTGATAGCCAAATATCTGCATAAGAGACACAACAAGAAGATTAGCAACTATTTTCATGAATTCATTCTCTTTTATTGGCTAAATTTTAAAAACGTTTTTGAGATTTACGGTTCTCGCAGGTGCCCTGTGTGCACAGTGAGAGAACCTCATAGGTGGCCTTAGACTCACCTGCGAGAACGCATCATTCTCACAGGCCTCGTATAGCCTGCCTGCGAGAATGACATCGCGCATGTAGGGCTTGGAAAATCAACTTAAAAATGAAAATTTAACCAATGAAATTACAAAATTAAACCATGAAAGTGTTAAAGATGAAGATCCTACCTCATTGTTGTAGACGGCTCACTGAATGGTCTCTCGTAGCTCCCGCAATATGACGCCGAACTCTAAGGGTAAAAGAGGGGTTTTTTTGAGCTCAAATAGTGGAAAGGTAAAAATGATGTGGTAAAAAGAGTATTTACTCCTTTTTATTTACTTTTATTATGTCATTTTTTTTATGCTTCTTTATATATTAAACCCTAATCCCTAATGTCATGTTGAGTGAACCTTTTTCAGGCATAATCCCTAATTTCATGTTGAGTGAACCTTTTTCAGGCATAATCCCTAATGTCATCACGTGTTTTTGATTGTTTTTTATGGTTTTTATATAAAAACCTCGAGCGTGGTCTTTGTCCGTTCTTGCGCTCGTCAATACATGAGAACTCGATTGAGCATACTTTTATCACTTTTTCAGGATCAACAAGGTACCCCCCCTGGAGTCCTCTTTAAGCTCTTTTCAAACTCTCTAAACATGAAAAGATCACCGAGCGACCTTGTTATTTTCACGCTCGATAAAGTATTTGAAGTAAGCGTCTGTCGAGCAATAATTTATCTCTTTTTCGGTCTCGTCCAGACTATTTTACGAAAAAGGAACTGAGAGAGTTCTCTTTTAAGTGTTTTTCCAAACTCTATAATCATGAAAAACCTTCGAGTTTTCTATCTCTAGACTCGTTAAACAAACATTGACAGACCCGTGATGGGACCGAACCACTCCTTCTTAGGGTTCGTTAAACATACTCCGAGGGACTCGTCCGAAGGATGAGCTTACATCAACAAGCATATGTTATCCTCCTCAATCTTGCATAAAAATAAAGAGGTACTCCCCAGAAATGGTGGGGGAAAATTTGGGAAAGGGATATGTTTTCATCTTCGTATTGATTGGCAGTAAGTGTCGCTCTTGAACATGACACCCCCTATTCATCACTTGAAACTGGTTTGGGAAATCCATTTGTCTCTCATTCAATTTTCTATAAGGTCATTCCCTGTGTCGTCTTTGAGTCAATGCTGCCAAATCATTGGTCGTGTCATTCATATGTTCAAGAGAAGTCCATATGAAACCTATATTGAGTCAGCCATCTGCAGTTGTCCATTCTCTTCATGTCGGCCTTCCTTGTGTCCAGTCCTACTTTGTTTCACTTTCAAAATCTATTACTCATTTCGTGTCATTGATGGGGGATACATCAAGGCCCTTCTGTGACAAGTTTTTTTCCGTCGACTTCAGATCATTATCCGGAATCAAGACTTAGAAATTCTTTGGTACCTTGGAGCTTGCATGCCTCAATGGCAGGTTTCCTCGCTTTTGATAGTGGTTTTACATCATTGACCCCTGATCGAAAGATTCTATCGGATGTTCAAATTCAACTCATTAATTCACACTCGATTGATTGTACTAGGGTACCTTGGGAGTCATTGACATCAATGGTGATTTCCCTCCCACTTGTTAACGGTTTCATCAATGACCGATAATCAAGTGGTTTCTGCCATGTTTGACTTCAACACATGTAATCACATGGTTAGATTCGTACTTTGGGCAATGAGATTGAAGACCCTGGATATACTATTTTTTTCTAGGTTGCGATGGAGTATGTATTGTTTGCGACACATAGATCCACTGTGTATGTCTCGTGGCTGTGTCATCTTGATTTGAAATTTCTCGCATAGATCCACATTGTATTCTTGGTAGCTATGCTATATTTTGACGGCGTGGATCCACAGTGTATGATTGGTGGCCATGACCCAGGTCTACAATTGTCATCAGTTTATGATATGAGTATGGGAATACCTACCTCAGAAGTGGTATATATGATATTCTGCAAATGCTTGGTTGTTCACAGGTTTCCGATTAGGTGTGCTCCTGGTTCCCGACACACACATGCAATTTACAAAGTCTTTCGACTGTCACTGTTTCCAACCTCATACTTTGGGGGGAATTCTATTACCCATGATTTTGGTCCTCATGATGATGTATTTATAATGGTGTACTTAGGCTCTTCATAAGAACTTTCTCCTGAGAAAAATTTACTTTCATCTCTTCCAAGAAAACTCCTTTTTGAAGACTGTTTGCAGGCTGCTAGTATATTTGGGTGAGAGAATGTATGATTCTTGTAGGCTACCTTAAGCTAGGGTGCGAGAAGTTCGCACTGTGTTAAACTGCTAGGGTGTGAACTCTTGCTAAAGCAAGGAAAAAGATGAATTCTCGATGCTTCTAGAAGGGAATCTTCTAGAAGGATGAGATGGCATTCAAATGGTTATCCTAGTACTGGATTCTCTGATATTTTGGGATCATTCTTATCCAAGTAATTAATTCATTCTCTCCTATATATTAAGTGAATTCTCATGGAAAAGGTTAAGAAAGATTCATTGGAGAATTAGTGAAAGAATTGTGTGAAGGACTCAGCATTGAACAACAACTTGAAGACTCTAGCAGGTCTATCAAGAGGATTTTATCTTCTTCATGCAAGGATTGAGCAAGTGTGTTTGTCGGAGCCAAGGGCCATCGAAAGGAAGTTTGCGACATAAAGGCTCAGGTTATAATATTCACTTTCCATTAATATGATACAGTAGCATGTCCCTTTCCCATAAATCTATTTCCACTTTATTGTATAATTACTTGATCATATACATAGATTGACTGTTGAATAGATTGTGCTATCTTCACTTTGGTTGGTTTGTGTTGTCTTGGTCTTGGATGCACGAGAGCACTGGAGCAAAGTGGGAGAAACAAAGACCATAGGAAGCGATAATAAGGTATGTTATTTGTTCTTGCCTCCTAGTTAATTCAATTGTCAAAATCTAGGGAAAGAGTCATGTTCTGTATTTGTCTGTTCTAGATCCAGGTGGATCTAGGGAGATCGGTTAGTGTCTGCACCTACAGATTTATCCAATAACAAAATTGGCGACTCCACTGGGGAGCAATCCCATTTTATTTGTGGCTTTTGGTGTTTTTATGTGGCCATTTGCTCTGGTTTCACTTTTCTCCCGTCCTATCAATCTCTGAGTCTTGGAGGAAAGAGCTCGAAGAGATCCCTTATGTAAAATATCTTAGATATTGTTTTGGGTAGGTAGAAAGAGTTAGAGAATAAAGAAGAGAGGAGGAGCCAAGACTTTGTCAAAGTCTGAGCTTAGGAACACCTTGTAAAGGAGGCATTTGATATTAATACGAACCAGAGCAGTTTTTCCTGCATATTGTCTGTGTTGTGTGAATGTTTATGTGTGTTCTATTTATGTTGTGAATGTATGTTTTAGATGTATGATTAGGTATGCACTTGCAGGGACAGATAGGTTCTGCTATCTATAGAGTTATTTGATTTTAGGTTGGAGTTATTTGAGGCTTCATGCCAAGAGAGCGTGACAGAACACTACGGGTTCTGATAGTCAGTTCTTAGAGAGCACTTCCAATTCTGCGGAATTTTGACAATGACGTGCTAGGAGGGCACACCAAATGAAATCATTGACTCAAAGGAAGACCTTAAGTTTTCTGAACACCTTAGAGTCAATACTATGTAGAGGAAGACACAGTGGAAGACAAAATCGCTGCGGGATTCTGCAAGAACTCTGCTAGGTGGGGATTGAGTAGATGCACGGGTTGCATTGAGGAGGAACTCCATTGTGAGTTCAATAAGAAACCAGAGTCACTGAGAGAACTATGGGGAAACTCTTTTAGGAGGGAATTGAGTTAGTGTGCAGATAGAGCACAGAAGGAAAGAACTCTTTTGAGTTCTGGAACAGATAAGAGTCCAAGGAAGGATCTTCACAGGGTTGATGAACACCCTGTAGACTCAGCAAGAAGTTGCTTGAGAAAGAGAGTGCCAGGAGGGCATCGGATTCTCCATCCAAGGGATAAGGAAAAAGGGTTAATTCCTTAGAGGTCGAAGCTATAGGAAAATCTCAGAAGAGATAGTACCTTCATGCATGCAAAGACTCTGCAAGGAGCGTAGAAGTCGAAGAATCCTTTGAGGATTCAAGGAGAGAAGATCAGGAGGAGTAGTTCTTTCATGCATAGAGCCATAGATGCATAAGTCACAGAGGCCAAGGAACTCTTTGGAGAGTTTAGAATCCCAAAATCTCAGGAGGGACAACGTCTTTGAGAACACAGACGAGACCTAATGGTGTAGAGCTCGCAGAGGAAAAGAAAAGGTTGAAGCCTTTGGAATTTGGAAAATATTCCAAAGGTGAAGACATAAGTGTAAGCTCAGAAGACACGATATGGACTATTGAAGTTTTGCATCCAGCATGTAGCAGTAGGGAGAGCACATAGGAGAAGAAGATCTGAGCCGTCAGATCTTACACAGATCACCGACCGTCATTGGATCTGGGAAAAGGTGTGCGCAAGTTAATCTCACACATGAGTTGAGTGGAGGCTCATCGAAAGTCTCGAAACGATAGAGGTATCGGGATTTCATAGATTTGGGATTTGGGATTCCGGGAATCTCGATGATGAAAGATCGGGGCACTACATAGTGAAAGTCGTGAAATAGTGAAAGAACATTGTTCGTCCGTTTGTATGATAACACGTGGAGAACATCTGGAAACCCATCGAGATTTCACAGACTTCAGCATATCGGGGTTTCAGATACCGGGAGTTCAAGGGTGAAAGAATCAAGAGACTAGAAGTCCCAGGCCGCGAAGTCCCGAAAATATAGGGAACGTTCATCACAAGGAGGACACGTGGCAGCAGAGCAAGGATATCGGTATTTCGGATACCGGGAAATCCAAAGAGTAGGGAATGGGAGAACCTTGCCTTGGGAAAGCCTAAAACGCAAAAACCCGAAGCTACCAAGGAAAAGCATGGGTCATGGAGGTCTAAGGTATTCGTGGTCATTTCGGAGTTCAGAACTTCGGGAGTTCCAAAGACAAAGGGTCGAGCATTTTGGCAATTAGAACTCCGAGATCGTGAAATGTGACATAGAGGAGAGTGAGGCTGTGGCTACACTTGATATCGATATTTATGGATTCGACATTTCGGGGATCCCATAGACATAAGGTCGGTGCATTTCAACATTGAAAAACTTCAAAACGTGAAAGAAGGAGAAAGTCGAGGCATAGGCATATCGTCTTTTCAGAAGTTGTCTTTTCGGGAGTCCAGAAGACAGGAGGTCGGACGCTTTTTCATCGAGAAAACCCCGAAAGGGACTGCGGTCATATGGGAAGTGGTCACATGGACTAAGATCTAGCCTAGGGGGCTAATTACTGTGAGTGCCATTTTGACATTTCAGTATTTCGGTGATCGGGAGATCGAGGAGTCAAGGAATCTCGACATCAGGACTCAAGGAGTCCTGGGACCCAAAATTTTGTTTTCGGGGAAAAGGTCCACGGACGTATACAGAGGCCATGGGGAGAGTTAAAGGACCTGTGGATCGAATATTGGAGATTCTAGCAGGGAATCAAAAGAGTCGATCCAGCTCGAAGGAATTAAAGAACAATCCTTAGACCGGGAGGTTGTGCAGTACCTACTGAGGCAGGGGGCGATCTGCGCCAATTTCTCATGGGAATTAGGAAGTTATGATTTTTTTTTCCCATAAACACCTATTGAGAGTGCATAATATTCGTGGTTTAATATTTTTTTATTGAATTGGAAGGAACTCGATCGTTTTCTTAAGGAATCAAGTGAGTACTCATTCCTTCTCTGAGAAGGAGGTGTGAGTATTTTTAAAGGATGCATTTTTTTGAAGAGTTACATATGGATTCAATAAGCAAAAATCAAGTACGAAATGCCTCAACAATAATAAGGTGCATCTTAGATGAATGAGGTGGATAAATATTATATAACACAAACCAATGAATATAAGTTCACAAACAACATAAATCCATATGGGGAAATTTATAAAATGCGATTGAACAAGTAGAAAATAGTCTCATGGATATTGATGATATAATGATAGAACAACAAAAAAAATTCACTACAAAGAATATGATATGTCCACAGATTTGAAATGTATTTGACATTCCAATATGAAAACAACCATTAATATTCAGTTTCAAGCCACATATCACCTATTCTTCATGGAAAATAAGGAATATTACAAAATTAAAAAAATTCTCAATAGAGAGCAATAGGTAATTGTCAAGGACTTTTCATTGAAAAAACATAGGGACATGTCCATGCCAATTTAATCGTTCTTTACAGATGAGGCATGAATTGGAAATAAATTTACAACAATGGTGATATTTCAAATTATTATATGAATTTATGAAGCATGCAACATAATTGATCCTCAGAAGGACTAATATTTGCATATACAGATAAATATCCATATATTGTAGGTGGCATGAGAATCCACTCTACATTGCTAATTCCTTTTAATAGGTTCTACTTTCTTTCACTTAGCAATAAAATGTACACTTTATCAAATATTTTTCAATAAATATAACTTTTTTTCATAGATGAAGCTTCTTTGGTTGGAACTTGATTCTTACATTCAACTATCGCTTAAGGGACATATAACATGTACAGACCAAATAATTTGGAAATATTGAAATGGTATTTTGCGTTGATGTTTATCAATCACAATCCATACACGATTCTCTCATTTTTGAAGAACCTATAATTAACATTCAAAAAATAACACATGAATTTTGGAAAGACAATGTAAAATTGTTTAAATTGCATACTACAATGCACTAAACAAATGAAAAAATTATTTTCATTTCAAATAGGATGTGGAAAACTAATTAGACAAGTTCTAATTTGGCATATCTCAATACAAATTACATCCAACTTGCACCAAAACACCCAACATTTTCTTATCTATTTTATAAAAATATAGATGTTGCAATGCACAATAAGAAAATGTTGTCATTGATGTTTGACAATGAAATTTTAATCAATGCAATTGATGAAAAGGAAGAAAATCATTTTTTTTTACCACACCATCAACATACAACAACTATTCCTTCATGAAATTCCATAAAATTAAACATGCAAGTTGAAATATATTCTTGTAACTATGATTCACAAGATGCATTGGTGAATGGTGAAGATGGAAAAGACACAATCTATATATAGATGGTTAAATTTGATATAATATGGATTGAGTTCTATGATCCACATATTGCACATTGCTAAGATAAAAAGCTAGTACATCTATATATGCTAGATATATCTATAGATTCGATACCCATGCTTCGAATAACAAGGTTGATATGACCCCAAGGGGGGAATATATGAGGTTATATGTCTATGATATGACCAC
>ML790560.1:153499-174168 GCA_009831015.1 Picea engelmannii
ATGTTATTAGATTTATCATTGAGAAGATGTAGAAGAAATGTGTAAATAAAAATCAATGAAATAATGCTAAAACAAAGTTGTTAATGTGTAAGTGTTTAAATAAATTGTTAATTGCTTAGCATCCTGTGGATGGGTGCTACACAAGTGGCTGCTAACTGTCGTGACCGTTACCAAAATCACTAAAACATTTAAGGGTGATGCCTCCTTCAAAACTTTCAAGATCCACGCTCCATTTGATGAAATGAGAATGAACTCAGTTAATCATGTTTCTTCTGTGCACTAGAAAGAGCTGTGCAGACTTTCTCCTCGGCTGCTTCACATTCTATGAAATGCTTCGCATTCCTTTCTTATGAAAACCTCTATGTTTTGTGAAACTGTATGACTGTATCTTGTGCCTCTCTGAGATGTCTCTTGAGCCACATCAGGTTTCCTTTGTAGCCTGTGATGCTGACACTTCAAGGGTCTTTGCTGCCAACTGTTGTCTCAGTTCCCTATTTTCCTGGTAAAGTTTGGCGACAATGAGTTGCGCCTGCTTTAGCTTCTAAGATGACTCTCAAACATTATTTCTTGGGACATTTGTCATCCTTGTTATACTCCCTCTTCCTCAGATTGTGACTTTGACAGGCTCCAACCGAATAATGCACATAAGTAATTCTTCGACAACTGATTTTTCATGCATCTTGTTTGGGACTTGGGTTTCCCCAGCTTCCCTGTTCTTCCTTGGCCTAACCTTCTCTGGGATATTTGTTGTTGAGAAGACATGGCTTCTAATGCCTTTCCTTCCTACACAAATTATTCCATTCTAATCTCCACGCGGTGTGCTATCATCGCTTCTGCAGATAGACGTAGAACTCTGTTTGGATCCTTGGGGGTGCCTGTTGTGAATGAGAACGAATCCCAGTCGCTTTGGGTCTCGGGCCTAGAACTTCTGCTACTTCGTGTGCCCTTTCTTATGTTTCAGGAGGTTTCCATGATGCAACCCATATTTGTCTTGCACGCGGTGGATCTGGAAAATGCCCAAGGAGGAAATTCAATCAATCTAGGCTTGCGAGAACAAATTACAAACAATGTATGCATGTTTCCAACTTGACACTTGTCATGGTTGAAAGTATTCATCGTTTGGATCATCATCTCTCCCATGATTCCTGCGAGCATTCAACCATGACTCATGACCATTTTTCACTCACACAGTCAGTTATCTTTCAGACATTCATTCCACTGTACCAGAACTGTAACCATAGCCATATATGTTTGTGTAGTTGGTTAGCTTGGGAGATGGACTGAAGAAGCGAATTGTCAGGCCCATGGGATATTGAAGAGACGGGTTGTCAGGCCCTTGAGCAATTCTCTGGGTGAGAGACTTACTAGGAATTGACTTCCTAAAGGTGTTGAATTGCAACTATAGGGATCTGAGACTTCCTGTCCAGCCTATTGTTGAAGCCCTCGAAGGGAAGTGGGGCAGCTGAAGGACTATTGAGTAGAGAAGGGGCACACTTCCTTGGGTGGAATAGGCACGTGGGGAATGAGGGACTATAGGCTATGAGTTGAGTGAGCACCTGGGACAGAGTCTTTCCTGTTGTCTATGAGCCTATAGCCTGGTTAGGAATTCCTTTACCTAGGTGGAGTTTACTCCCAGCTTGGGGGTGACTCACTATTGGGAGTGATGAATAGTGTAGTCTAAGGCTGGGGGGTTCGTGGATGGTCTGCATGCAATTGGTGACATTCTTACCAAGATAAGTACCAATTGTGTGATAAATTTACATGTTTCATTGTTATTTATGTGCTTATTTTATGGGTTTATCTTATGTGTGGTTATAACCGTTTAGAAGTTTTGGGTATTTCCTATATATGCTGCATGTCTATGTTTATTGTTATTACCAAGTGAATTCATGCCAATACATAATGTATTTGTCTGTTACGTTTTATATTGAAGCTTCCACAAGGGTGTTGTATGTGTATGTTTTAAATGCATGCAGTTAGATAAAATTTATGTTGCATAGTTCAGTTGGGTGTTGGGCATGTCACAATATGTTCCGCAGTGAGAGAATGAAAGTGTTCCCTCGTGTAGCGTGGCCTGACCATGGGTGGACGGGGACGGTACAATATGGTATCATAGCTTTAGTTCCAAAACTGAGTTGGATGGGCCGAAAATGTTCATTTAAAGTGAATATTCATAGAAGATTAATTTCGAAGTGGCCAAATGTCAAGTCATAGAGCGTCCATGGTAAATTTTGGCACCGCATGGAAAATGTTGGTGTGCAGGTGTGTGTAGTAAAATGTGGCGCCACGTGGAAGAATATTGTGTGCGGATGTGTGCGCTAAATTTAACATTGTGCGGTGAGCACACACATAGTAATGTGCACGTGGTGTGCGCAGTATTGCAAAACACAGAGGAGTTTGGTTGGTGTGCATGCAGTATGAGTATAAGTTGTCTCATGACAGTGTAGCCAATGGTGCACGCAGATTATTGTGCATGGTAGGGCATATTGAACTTTGGCATGGTGCAATGCATAAGGTGAAATGCATGTGGAATATCGATGCGTGATACAAAATCTGTGCATAACGGGTATCAGTGCAAGAACCAAAATTGTGCGTAGTGGATATTGGCATGCAACACAAAAGTAGTGCATGCAAGTTATTAGCGCGACAGAGAAGAAAGGGATAATGGATATAGGTTTTCAAAAGCATGTTTTACCTTGTGGTGTTGATCCGCACGATAAATATGGGTGTACTAGTTGAATTTTTGTGCAAGCGAAGTTGTTTGGAAGGCTAATTAAGGCGATGAGTCTGAGTTTAAAATAAAATTTGCATGGTATCAGAGGAAAAAGAAACACACAACCGCATCAGAGCATTATTTAAAATGAATTCAAAGTTTGTTTGAGAAGAAATAAATATAGCCTAAATTGCTAAGTCGAGAACATCTCAGAGATGAATTCTGGGTTTTATATTCCTCCGATTCAAACAGATGGAAGTGAAATATAAGCTTACAAGAAACACATTCTATGAAAGAAAACAAGACTCATATCACCACCAATTAAAATATTGTAATAAATAGTCCAAAATCTGCTTCTGCATTTTTATAATCATTTTAATCCCAAAATTACAAAAAAAAGTCTTCCTGCAAAGCGGACAAGTTCCTTTTTCCCTTTTCTATTCCTCGAGATAATACGTATATATAGAGGAATTATTTGTAGAATTCGAAAACGCTCGGACTTCCGCGTATTTCTAAAAATAGAGATAAGTTACAAAAAAGGAATGACTTAAAATAAAAGTTATCCTATTGTAAAGGGACCGTTTAAGAATAAGCCTATCATCTCTGGGGTCCCTTACCTCAGCTACCATCTGTCCAAAATTTGTTGAAATGTACTTTTATTCAAGGACTCATTTCAACTTAGCAATCTCCTCTTTTAAAGTATCTAACCAGACCGGTTGATCCTCTCCAACACTGTCATCCGTTTCAGCTATGGTTTCTTTCTTCTGTCATTTCCTCCATTTCTTCTTAACAGCTCCCGTGTTGATGACTAGATCCCTCATAATGGGATTCACCCTAACTTCCATCTTCGAGTATGTGGCATGTTTTGTGTGAAATTTAGTCACTATTATATGCGCAATTACCTTATCCTCCTTACCCATAGGTAAATCTACCATGTTGCTTGAAGAACCAGTCTCACTGGATGTAGCTTTGTCCATGTACCTCAATTTCCTAGACATCAAAATGTTTTTACAGAGATCAGAAGGTCGATCAATTTGGATATTACTCTGTTTATGGATAAGATGATGCCCCCATACTTGAGAATTGGTAGTTATAGAGTCCCAATCATGAATCACAATCAGACTTATGTACAAATACATTGATTTTCCATGCTCGGCTAATCCATTTCAAATGATTAACTTTTGCATTCGTTACATGGTGACATTCATATGATATCATACGACTGTGAAGTACCGAATGAGTGAAATGGGGTAATCTGAATAACTGTCACCCATCCCACAAGTGGTGGTTTTGATATATTGAAACATGTGACATCAGGACTTTGGCGAAAGTGGTTTCGGCAAACCGCCTTTCGCCTCAATGTATCTCTGGAAGCGTCGCGTGAATATTTTCTCAAGACTTGGGTATTATCTAAAAATTGTCATGGTGATAACACCAGGGAATTAGAAGAAATAATTCTGATGTATATATTGAACCAGAACGGTTCATATTTTTTCATGAATTGTTGAATTATTTAGCCTAATAAGTTTCGATGGTTGCACATTTTGCAGGATTAACAACAACTAGATCATATCAATATCAGTACAGAGCCCATAGGAATGGATGAGGCATAGAGGAATTACAGTCAACAATATGAGAGAAGAGGGATGGATTTCCATTTGGGCATTGAAGGAACAAACTCTAATGGACATGGAGAAGAAAGGAATGAAAACATGAATATGGTAGAGACCATTAAAAATTTGCAGAAGAATGTCCAAAGACATAAAGATGATAATGAAAGGCTTATGAGAGCCAAGGAGCAATAGGATGACTTCAACATGAAGTTATTAGAGGGCTTGGACATAATACAAAAGAAATTGGATAAGGAGAGTGGCTCAAGCAAATCTGGAAGTCACAAGTCTTTGGATGAGAAACGAAAAGCAGGAAGTGTTAGAAGACACCACCATCACTCCCCAAGGCATTCCAATAAGAGAGAAGGTAGCAGCTCAAGTCCATCCCCTGTCAAAAGGAATAAGAGGTCTAGGGTGGATGAGCTATGAGGAGAAATGAACAAAATCAAAACTCCTACATTTGATGGTGAGCACAAGAAGGATGAAGATGCAGAAACATAGTTGTTGGGCATGAGAAAGTATTTTCAATTGCATAATTATTCTTCTCATGCAGAAGGTATAATTTCTATCTATCAACTCAAGGGAAAGGCATCCATGTGGTGGGATCAACTTGTGCAGGTGCAACACATTAAAGAGAAAAGTGTTACTAGGAGGGAATTCAAGAAGTATTTTGAGAAGAAATACTTGACTAAGAGATACTATGACAAGAAAATGAAGGAGTTCTTTCAACTAAATCTTGGGAGTATTACCATAGATGAATATGAGAGAAGGTTTCTAGAACTTCTAAAGTATGTCTCTTTCATCAAGGATGAGACAGTCAAAATTCAAAGGTATTTGAATGGATTTCCATCATTCATTAGTGAAAAAATACAGTATGATGATCCCAAGACATTGGAAGAGACCATAAGGCGAACTAAATGCCTATATGATCAGCAGAAATCAAGGCCAACTTTCCAAAAGGCTTGGGAAGATAAAAAAAAATTCAATATGGATTAGAGGAAGAAGGGAGCTAAGACACAATTCTTCAAAAATAATCCACAAGGACAACAAATGCCTAAAGAACCCAGAACGATTGACACAGGGAATCAAATGTCGAGGTAACCACCTATTCAATGTTGGGGTTATAAAGGAGATCATATTTTCATAGATTGTCCTCACAGAGGTGAAAAAGGAAGGGTTGTTCACAATGTACAACAAGCTGTAATAGTGGAGGACATGGGCATAAATGTGCCAAGGATCTATGCAGCCTTGGACAACAAGTAAGCAAAGTATCAATCCCACATGATTGAAGTGGAAGGTATGATCAACAACCAAACCATTTCTATTTTAATTGATTCAGGAGATAGTCATATTTATATAGATCCTAAGATGGTGGAAAGTTTGCAATTGCCAAGAAGAAAGCATGGGAAATCTTGGTTGGTGCAGTTGGCTACAGGAGCCAAAAGAAAAGTTAATGAGATGGTTAAGTCATGCCTCATGGACATGAATGGACTTAACACCAAGACAGATTTGAACATTTTTCCTTTAGGTTCCTATGATTGTCTAATTGGGATGGATTGGTTGGACCAAAATCATGCTCTCCTAGACTGTCAAAGAAACACATTTACTTGCTTGGATGAGGAAGGGACCCAAGGGAAAGTGCAGGGAATTCCCAGAGCAGTAACCATTAGAGAAATTTCAGCATTGCATCTGAAGAAATGTTACAGAAAAGGGTGTCAAATATTTGCAGATCATATGGAAGAGACACCTAAGGATAAGGTGCCAAATTTGGAAGATTATGAAATCCTGAAAAAATTTGAAGATGTATTCAAGGAAGTACCAGGACTACCCCCAAAAAGAGACATTGATTTCTCTATAAATCTAATACCTGGAGCAGCTCCAGTGTCAAAGACTCCTTACAGAATGAGTACACCAGAATTGAAGGAGTTGCAAATGCAGCTTGAAGAACTTTTGAAGAAGGGGTATACATGCCCAAGTGTGTTACCTTGGGGTGCCCCAGTATTGTTTGTGAAAAATAAAGATGGAACATTAAGATTGAGCATTGACTTCAGACAGTTGAATAAAGTGGTTGTTAAGAACAAATATCCTCTGCCAAGGATTGATGATCTCTTTGATCAATTAAATGATGCAAAAATATTTTTAAAGATAGATCTCAGATCAGGATACCATCAAGTAAGGATTAAAGAGAAAGATATCAGAAAGACCTCCTTCATAAAAAGGTATGGTCTTTATGAGTTCACAGTGGTGCCATTTGGGTTGTCAAATGCACCAGTGATTTTCATGTGCTTAATGAATGGTGTTTTCTGAGAATATCTAGACAAGTTTGTCATTGTCTTTTTGGATGACATTCTTATATATTCTAAGTTAGAGGAAGAGCATGAACATCATTTGAGGATGGTGTTGCAAGTATTAAGGGAGCATCTATTGTATGCCAAATTGAGCAAATGTTCATTTATCAGAAACAAATTCATTATTTAGGCATATCATTTCAAAGGAAGGGATAGCAGTGGATCCTGAGAAGATAAAATCCATTAGAGAATGGTCATCACTAAAGAATGTGACAGAGGTGAGATCATTCATGAGTCTTGCAAGCTATTACGAGAAATTCATTGAAGGATTCTCAAAGATAGCACATCCAATCACTCCCTTTCAAAGAAAGGGTGTGAAGTTTCAATGGACATTGGATTGTGAAAAGAGTTTCCAACACTTGAAACAACTATTGACAAGTGCTCCAATACTAAGGATTACAGACCCAAATGAAGATTTCATTGTATGCACATATGCATGTAATGAAGGACCTGGTGGAATCCTCACTCAAAATGGGTTTGTTTTATGTTATGAATCAAGGAAGTTGAAGGAGCATGAAAGAAACTATGCCACTCATGATTTGGAGTTGGAATCCATAGTGCATGCCTTGAGTAAATGGAGACACTACCTCATGGGGAAAAGGTTTGAGCTAAGAACATACCACAATGGTCTGAAATATTTATTTGAACAACCAAATCTAAATGCTAGGCAGAGAAAATGGTTAGAATTTCTAAGCGAATATGAGTTTGATATAAAGCATATCAAGGGGAAAGAGAACAAAGTCGTTGATGCACTCAACAAAAGAGTACATGAATTGCATGCTATAGCCATTAGCATGTACCAATCAGATTTGAAAGACATAATTCTAGAGGCTGCAAATTTAGATTTGCATTACAAAGAATTAGTGTCACAATTACATCAAGGTAATTTGTAGTAGAAAATTGAAGAATACAAGCTAGATAATGAGGGAATTATTATGTACGGGGGTAGAATTTTTGTACCAAATTCTAATGAATTGAAAAATCTGATATTTGGAGAAATGCATAATGCACCTTATGCTAGGCACCCAGGATATCATAAAACTATTGCAGTTATCAAGAGCCAATATTTTTGGCTAGGTATGAAGAAAGAAGTGGTAGATTTTATTTCCATACATTTGGAATGTCAAAAGGTAAAGGCTAAGCATAGACATCCATCTAGATTGCTACAACCATTACCCATTCCTGAGTGGAAAGGGGAAGTTGTAACAATCGATTTTATCACCAAACTACCCAGGATAAACAAGCAACATGATTCTATCATGGTAGTGGTGGATAAGCTTACTAAAGCTGCCCATTTTATTCTAGTTAATCTCATTCACAAGGTAATGAACATTGCTGATGTTTATATGAAATAAATCGCCAGATTACATGGCATACCCAAGACAATTGTGTCTGACAAAGATCCAAAATTTACCTCAAAATTTTGGAAAGGATTATTTAATGGATTTGGAACAAATTTGAATTTTAGCACAGGCTATCATCCAGAATCGGATGGACAAACGGAGAGGGTGAATCAAGTGATTGAAGATATGTTAAGAATTTATGTGATGGATAAACCATCAAAATGGGAAGACTACCTACACTTGGTACAATTTGCTTACAACAATGGGTACCAAGCATCTCTAAAGATGAGTCCATTTGAGGAACTTTATGGTAGAAAGTGCAACACTCCATTAAGTTGGGATAACCTAGCAGACAGAGCAGTGGTTGGACCATATTTGCTCAGGGAAATGGAGGAGAAAATGATAAAAATAAAGAAAAATTTAAAGGTTTCCCAAGACAAGTAGAAACATTATGTTGATAAAGGCAAAGCTCACAGGGAATTTAATGTGGGAGACCATGTATTTTTGAAAGTAAAAGCCAACAAATGTTCCCTGAAGTTGGGAAACTGTTCAAAGTTGGCAGCTCGTTATTGTGGTCCATTTTAAATCCTAGAGAAGATTGGTCCAGTTGCTTATATGATTGCATTTCCTACATCTATGTCTGTTCATAATGTATTCCATGTATCATTGCTAAAGAAATATATACCTGATGATAATCATGTTATTATTTGGAATGTGATTTAGGTGGAGCAAGAAGGTGCTTTCCGAGTGCATCCGGTGCACATTCTGGATCGAAAAATCAAGCAACTCTGGAATCAAGACATAGGGGTTGTAAAGGTCCAATGGAACTGGTACGGTCCCGAGGATGCTACTTGGGAGCATGAGGATGAAATGAAAGCAGAATACTTGCATATTTTTGAGGATTTTTGAAAATGTTGTTGTATATGGGTACATGATGCACTGAAGACAATGCATAAATAAGGGGAGGGGATTGTAATATCCCTCGGCTGAACCCAATTGTAAATTTAATGTAAGTGTACTTAAGTTGGTGAGTTGTTTTGGCATCATTTTGTAATGCACCTTTCATGGCATAGTGCATGCATGTATTATGCAGTAAACTGATGTAGTGTGTACATTCCCAAATACCGCGTGGAGTAACTAAAGTGTGCGCAATATTGAGGTCAGTGAGCCTTGTGTATATGATATGTGTTATAGGCTGGTGAGCCGGTTACTATAAGATGGGATTCTTATGTTTTGGAATTAGGCCAGTGCACCCATTTTGTATATGTCTCGTGATTAATATAAAACACATCGTTGCATGCAGAACGACCACGATAAAAGAGATGGGGGACTAAACTCCACCAGTTAGGGAAAGGGAGGGCCAAAAGTTAAGGAAAGGGCTAAGATAGAGAGATTAAGTCATAAAGGAATATTATATTAATATTTCTTTAATCATAAAGTATGGATAATTATCTTATCCTAAGTTCCAAATTTGCAGACAAGGGGGGCAAAGTAGCTCCCAACATGACAAGTGTCAAGTTGGAAAAATGCATACATAATTGTGGGGACTTATCTCATTTTCACATATCTCCATCATTCGGACCATCATATCTCCCATGATTCCTGGGAGCATTCAGCCATGAATGCATGACCATTTTTCACTCACACAGTCAGTTATATTTCAGACATTCATTCCACTGTACCAGAACTGTAACCATGGCCATATCTATTTGTGTAGTTGGTTATCTTGGGAGTTGGTCTGAAGAATCGGGTTGTCAGGCCCGTGAGAAATTCTATGGGTGAGGAATTCCTTTACCCGGGTGGAGTTTAGTCCCAGCTCAGGGGTGACTCACTGTTGGGGGTGATGAAGAGTGTAGTCTAAGGCTGGGAGGTTTGTGGACGGTCTACATGAAGTTGGTGACATTCTTACCAAGATAAGTACCAATTATGTGATACATTTACATGTTGCATTGTTATTTACGTGCTTATTTTACGGGTTTATCATATGTGTGGTTATAACCGTCTGGAAGTTTTGGGTATTTCATGTATATGTTGCATGCCTATTTTTACTGTTATTACCATTTGAATTCATGCCAATATGTAATGTATTTGTCTGTTATGTTTTATATTGAAGCTTCCGCAAGAGTGTTGTATGTGTATGTTTTAAATGCATGCAGTTAGATAAAATTTATGTGGCATAGTTTAGTTGGGTGTTGGGCATATCATAACATGTTTCGTAGTGAGAGAATGAAAGTGTTCCCTCGTGTAGCATGGCCCATCCATGGGTGGTCGGGGACATTACATTTCCAGCCTTCATAATGAGCCGATAATGGTTACTGCTCTTGTCAATGTGACTTCTATTAACAACTTGCCTAGATCTAGGGCACATAGAAAACTCCATTTTTGATAGGACCCAACTCTTTGGGAATAGACTCATACTATTTATGTGAGTTTGGACTCTGACATCACTTCCTAAATCCAAGGGCCAATCGACCACCTACTAACTTAGACCCATTTTTTTCTCCGTACCTGACCTCACATGCTTTGACACACGGGCCATAACTCGACTAAAACCGACTCTATTTGAAGAGAAAAATGGCGATGCGAACAACTGGTTGCAATGGGGATGCTATCCTCCCAACGAGGTAGCAAAGAAAAATAGACCAAGTGCCTGACCATTGGGCCTTATTCAACTTCCAAACACTGAAATATAAAAAACAAAATGCAACCTAAACCTATCCATGCAGTTTCTAAAAGATTCAGCATAAAGTCAAGGCCTTCACTTCGGGCTTCAATTTTCTGATGACATACTGAATTGACACAAGAAATGAAATGACTATTTACAATGACATCTGACTTAAATGGATTTTATTTCACTAGATAGTGTTTGAGGAAATTTTCATTTATAGGCCCCCAACCAACATTCTCAATTTAGTTCTTCCAGAAAATAAGCATTATTTATGCGATATGCACCGATTTTGAATGGATCCATCCAAAGATTATCAAATTTTCCATGTTTTCCTTTATCCTCATTCCCCATGTCCCATTTCAACACCAGATCACCCAACCGAAACTCCTCTTGCTTAGAATTATTTTCAAAGATTTTCTTCATCCTCTCCTAGTGGAGTTGTGATTGATTATACACCTATTCTCTCATATGTTGTGTGTGGATTAGCTGATTTATTCTCCTCTACATGTCATCTGGCTCGACCTCCTACGTTTGCAACAAATTTCTGATGGGAAACCCTAGTGAGGTAGGGAAAATTGCGTCTGTTCCGTATACAATCTGGAATGGTGACATTGAGATGGAATTCTTCGTGGTAACCTGGTTCGCCCACAGCTCATAAATTAGCTTTTTGTGCCAGACCTTCTTGTTGTCATGTAGGAGTCTTTTGATGATCCTGGTCATGATTTTATTTGATGATCCTGCTAACATGTTTCCTTGTGGATAGTACACTATAGAATGTCCCAGGGTTATATTGTAATCTTGACAAAACTTCTCCATATTCTTGGACTTGAATGCGATCACGTTATCTGTTATGGCCTTGATAGGGCATCCAAATCTTGATAGGTTGTTTTTCTCCAAAAATTGGATGATGACTGCATCAATATCTTGCTTCATGGGGATTTCTTCTGTCCATTTCATGAAGTAATCAGTGGCTGTGAGTATCCATTTTTTCCACACTGAGGATGGAAAATTTATTTCCCCTATAAAATCCAAGCCCCACTGCATGAAAGGTGCTTTGACCAAGATTGTCTTTAGTGGTAGGGTCTGTAACTTTCTTCTCCCGTCAAAAATATAACACTCATGGAAACCATAAACTTATTTGTATACGTCTGTGAAGATGGTAGGCCAATAGTAACCCGCTCTCAGGATTTTGTGCATTGTGGTTATCCAGTAGTGGTGTCCTCTACAGTCGCCTTTGTGAAATTCCTCGATGGCGCATTTCGCGTTGTTCTCCAGCAAAAAACTTAGTAATATCCCTCTGAGATCTTTCCAGTATAGTGAGTCATCCAAGACGCATAACCTAATGGCTTTGAGCTTTAAAAACTGGGCCTTGGTTTTACTTAAACCCCGAGGGGCTTACAAATTCTTCGTACATAGATGATGTCTGTATACCACAGTGAATCAACAAACTCTTGAGAGACTTGCGCAATTGTTTGTTCCTTGTAACAACCCCAGTTAAATAGTACATAGGGTTTATTAAGTATAGTTAATTAAATAATTAACTGTCTTAACGTGTATTAGTTAAGTAATGATTAACTATTAATAATATTATTTATTTATTTATTTATTGTTTAATAAATGTCAATTAATTAATTAATTGATTACTTAACAAATTCAATGATTTGGGTAAAGAATTAAAGGGATTAATAACTTTAATTTAATCATTATGAAACTTTACGTATGTAGGGGAGGAAAGAAGCATTGAGTGGAGGGATAAGGAAATAAATGGTAGGATAAGGAAATAAATGGAGGGATAAGGTGGGTGGCATTAATGGATGGTAGGGAGTCGATGAATGAGGGGGATATATGACTGGGCAGAGGCTTACGGGAGAGGATTATGAAAAATGGGGAGGAGAGGACTGTAATTTTTTTGTGGGATATTTTTCTAGTTTTGGAGTTGGGTTTTGGAGGTTGGGTGAACTGTGGCAGGGGTCACCTAGTTGCTAGGAGTTTTGGGATCGGGGGCCAAGAATCCTTATGGAATCCTGGAGCTAGGGAGCTGAATAGGATGCTCCTAGCTGGATGGGTGGTTAGTTGGTTTTGGGCAGAGTTTAGCACAATTTTAGCTTCAACTTAGACAAATAGAGATCGGGGATTTAGCATCAGACGAAGGTATTTTTATTTATGTATTTTCAGGATTATGTGGTGTTATGTGGATGGTTATGAAATTTATTGGCATGCTATACATAAATATAAATTTATGTTGTTTATATGTTGAATGAAAGAAATTACTTATTGTTTATGAGTCAAAGTATTCTTATTTGTTTAAATTTATGAATCTTATTAGACTTAATTAAATTTGGTTACTACACATGGTATCAGAGCCTTAGTTTGAAATCTGGGCCTAAGGGCCAAGTTCCAAGTTCCAACTCCAGCTCCACCTAACTTGTAAGCCAAGCACACAATTTTTTTTTTAACACAGATATAAATATAAATAAAATATACATACTAAATTTTTTTAACATGGATATAGACATAAATATAAAATAATGAGCATAAATAACCCAAAAAATCCTGAAATAACCCTAAAAAAAAAATCAGTAGCAGTAAGGAGCTTTGCAAATAGACCTACAACCACTTAACAATGATAATTAGATTATTTTATAGCATAATCTCGCCATAATAAGCTCTCTTAAGCTACAACGACTTCACTTAATTTGATAAAAGGGTTTAAAGTTTAACTATAGACCTTGTGTGAGGCCTTCAACTTCAACTATTTTCCCTAACCAATTTGAGGACATAAGGTACACTCCAACCATTAGACTCATTGATTTTCCATGTATAACAGTTCAACTTCACTAAATTTCACAACAAATCAATATTCCATGGATGAAAATTTAACTTAAAGGAAAATGCCATATATTAAATTTTACTTAGATAACAAGCCCAACAAGAATTTTATTCTATTTGATCAAATCGATTTGTTCCTTAATCATTTATCTCTAATAAGATCTCAATATTCATTGGTCTGAATTGGCCTCAAATATTATCATCGCTTACCACTTGTTGAGTCATTTTCAAAAACACTTGGTGCCATCCACAAGTAGAGTGGAAACAAGCCACTTCAATAATTATAAAACTTAAATTGGAATGGGTGAACTCGTAGAACCCTATGGAGCATGCTACAAGTTGCAAAACTCATTACTTAAATGTGCCCACTGGGGTAAGAAACCTCAAGCACCTTGAGGACATTTCATGCATTTGGCATTTGTCATGTTAAAGATTTACTGGTTATAACCAACTTATGCTCAGGGAATCTATGTCTACTATGGTTTGAACCTGGGTTATTGGCATGCCAATATCGTATTACAACAACCCAAAAGACAACAAACATTTATTTTTATATATATATAATTACTTCATAGGAAAACTATGTTTAATTGTCCTTTCCATTTGACAACGGTCAATGAAATACTAGAATAAATTAGTAGTGACCTGGCGGTCAGAGTTTGGATGTAAAAATATGGGAAATGATGATAAGAGATTGCTACTAGGAAAAACACTCACAGACTAAATAATAGATAAAATATTCAAATCTTGACAAAAATAGAATAGAGACAATTCCACTCCATTACACATCCATCATTTAGAAATTATAATCAAAATAGGTATATGCTCATGTAAATAGGAGAATATAACTGTCAAGTGGGTTGTGTTCAAGTCGTTAAATCAAAGCACTTTCAGCGTTGAGACCTAGGTTACTAGTACACACTCCGTGAAGATATGTCGCCCCATCAATGTGGCCAATAGAGTTAACTACTGTATCCAAGACCAAGTGGAAGTCCTGGCGACCTTGACAGCCCATGGATGTGGCAGATCTCAACAGACAAGGCCAGGTGCAAGTCCTGGATGAATATGAAAGAATAGACATCCATCAGTTGTGACATCTAAGCTGAAGGTAAGCCCACTCTAGTGACAATAGGGAAATTTACCAACCAAAACAGAGGCAAAGAAAACTGTAAAGTTGTAAACATAGAACATACATCAAAGTTTATAAACCAGAGCCCTGAAAGCTAATAAACCAAAAACTGATAGTAGATAGATTGAAAATATACCATATAGAAATTATTCCTTAAATATTATTCCATGGACGAAAGCCTTGAGGATGCCATCGTTGGTAGCAACGAATTCTGTGGAAACAACAATAAACATTTAAAAGAATTTTCCAGCTAAATCACCCTCTAAAACATCAGGACATGCACACACACACAAAAAAGAAATATTAATAAACAAAAAAAAAAACAATAGGTGCAAGCCGCAGACCATTCGCCAAGCCACGGGGAGGATTCTGCAAGAACCCAAAAAATGCACAAGCACCAGCCCCATCACAAGTAAAGCCATGCATCAATTCACAAGGAGGAGGAACCCATGGGGTCATCCGAGTACCTAAGCACTGTGCACCAGACCAAACCATAAGGGATGAGCCCATAGGGGCATATGCTTCTCTACTGGCTGTTATTTTTTTGCCAACGTGGCATCAATGCCCAAGACCTCCTACCGAGAAGAGTCTAAGCGGATATAACCTATTCTTCCACAGATATGTTAATTAGAGGACTACGCTGCACTCAAAACAACTTTGTTTAAGGCGTTGGACCATTATGATAATGGTGGGATTTGAACCCATGCCCTTTTGGGCCAGAGGCTAAATCTGGGGCATTGAACTGCTCGGCCAAAATATCAACAACAACAGAGAAAATCGAAATCAAGACCGCTCCCACAAGCATAGTGCCTTCACCAATGATGACTCCTTTCCACACGATACCAGCCAAGCACCTGCAACAAAAAACAAGTCCATCTAGAAAAGCCATAGAAAACAGTGTAGCATCGAAGGTGATACCAAATGCCGAGTTGTAACAAAAGAGGAGGTCGCAAGAGGCGACTGCACTAGTACCTCCTCTGCGCTTGGGTTCTCTTCCCCCGTGAGAGTTATGCATAGTGGGATGAGGAGAGGAAGGATGACCTTGCGGGGCTAGGGTTAGGAGTGTAGGGTTTTGGGGTGGTAAGAACTGGGAGAGGGGCACGTGGGCCTCATGCGAGGGCCCACTGCCCGATTTTAGTTTTTTATTTATTTATTTTATTTATTATTTTTATTATTCTATTTTAATTTTAATTTTTTTTATTTCATTATTTTAATTATTATATTAAAATTAATCATAAAACTAAAAATTAGGTTAAACATGTTATATTATATTAGGTCTAAACCTTTAGATAGATTTTAATATATATATTGCTTTAAAAATTAGGTTAAACATGTTTAAACATGTTTTAAATTTATAAATTTATGTTTAATTTATAAATTTATGTTTAATTTATAAAATTATATTGGCTAATTTATGAAATTATGTTTTAATTATGGTGACTAATGTTTTAAGTTATTTTATATGTTTTAAATTAAAGGTTTAAATATATGTTATTAAGATTAAAGTTTAAAACCTTAGTTTAAGGTTTAAAACTAAGGTGATTAATTTAATAAGAAATTTGAAAGTATTGCGCCCGAGGCCCAATATCCAAGTCCAGGAGCTAAGAACCAAATCCCAGCGCACACGCACCAAGCTTAAATGCATAGCCTCAGGATATCTACATCATATGACCACAAGTCCAGAAACAATACATAACCACAATGCACAAGCGCTAAGCTCCAATGCTCAAAAGCCACTCTATAATCCTCAAGACTCGCACCTACAACCACCGAGTCACACAATTCAACACATATGTACAATGCGCCAAGAAAATCCCATGAGTCAAGCATTGAAGGATGGCCTTAGACTCATTTCATCAACATTAGGTTGGAAGTCACCTTAATTAGTTGTAAATGCAAAGTATAAGGACTTAGACCAAGACAAGCGGGGGGCAGGCTTTGTGCGCACTAGGTAGGTAAGTTAGAGAATTGACGAGTATGGTGCAAAGCTAGCGTAGCTACCAGGTGAGAGAGTCAGTAGTTTTCTTAGGTAGTGACACCAAGCTTAGATGCTTAACCGTAACCTAGCCACTTCTCATAAACAGAGTAATGTCTATTTATAGACAAGTAAAAAAAACCTACACCTAACCCTGTTTTCTAGTTAAGTTGCGCAAATGTGAAACGTCCTTGAACTCACCCTGAAAAATTTGGTCGATGTAGGTTAAATCATATAGGATGGTTAGGACTCGAGGGAATCAAGGCAGAGGAGTATCGTTGTAGGCACCTCCAACACCGCCAGCACCACTGCCACCATCGCCCAAACTAGCTCTCATACTGCGCTCTTTGGAGGACATAATTGAGACTTTAAAGGGGCGACAACCAGCAGGAATCGAAGTGGAACCCCCACCATATGGAACAGGTAATCCAGAAGCATCGATGGATTCAGGGGGAGGACCTCCACCCGAAGACATCACCAGAGAATTGCAGAAGATTAAACTTCCAGAGTTTGCTAGGGTCGCGCCAATGAACGTGCGGAAGCATGGTTGGAAGGCATGACAAGGTGTTTTTCCTTAATGGACTATGCATCCACCTCAAAGGTGAAGATAGTGATTTTTTAGTTAAGAGACAATGCCTTGAACTGGTGGGGAAACCTAAAAAGACAACTGCACCTTACCCCGGACACCGTATCTTGGGAACTTTTCGAGGAGAGGTTCCGAAGGAAATATCTGCTATCTTACTATGAGGAACAACATGTAGGAGCGTTTCAGGCCTTAGTATAGGGAAACAGGACAATAGAAGAATATGAGATCAGGTTTATGGAATTGGTCAAATATGTTTCATACATGGATAATGACCAACGATAGGAAGAACACTTCGTCTATGGGCTAAACCCTAAGATAAGGGCTATGGTGTGGATGTGGAAATCGTATTCAGTAGCGGAAGCTGTGGAAAATGAACATTATGTGGAGAAACACATGAACTTAACTGGAGGTACAAGACCTTCCTTTTTGCATCGTCCCGGGTTCATGGGGAAGGCCCCTAGGACATTTCCCAGGGGAGGGGGCTCAAGGCCATCTCCATATGGTAATAGAGTCTCACCAAGAACAGTAGCCACAGGTATTTCAATGGAAGCGAGTGCAACATCTCGTTCATCACCAATGACATAGATAGGTACATGGCCATATCAGGGAACAACTGGTAGGGGAAGGGGTTCCAGGGGAAGGAACTCATTTCAGAGATAGTCACAGAATAGTGCACGGGTTCAATATTGTGTTACCTATTGGGGATGTGGAGGACCCCATTACCAGCGTGACTGCCCAGAGTTAAAATCAGGATTTTTCCATAGAGAAGGAAAGGCCTCGATGGGAAGAGAAAGTAGCAACGACCAGATTTACGCAACGATTAATAATCGGCAGGTCGAACATCAATCCATGGTGGTGGAGTCATCAGGTATGATAAATCATATCAATGTAAAGATTTTATTTGATTTTGGTGCTACAGATAGTTTCATTTCACCATCTGCATTAGAAAAGAGTGGGTTGGTAGCCTACGATCATGATGACTTTGAACAAGTCGATATGGCTTCAGGGGAAAAACAAGCAATAGGACCTAGTGTTGATAATTGTATAGTAGACCTGGGAGTGTGTATTACTAGGTTTAAGGTATACGTCACTGCTCTCGGAGTGTATGACCTAATCATTGTAACGGATTGGTTAGAAGATCATCATGCTTTGGTAGATTTTTTTGCAAAAAGGGTGCTCTGTGTAGACGATGAGGGAAGGCTAGTGGAGATCCAGGGTGTATGGAGAAGGGTGTCATTACACTTTATCTCAACTATGAAGGTTAAACGATTCTTGAGGCAAGGGTGTCGACTATATGTAGTGGAAGCGATGAATGAAAGGAAGGGACCCTCATTAGATCAGTACCTAGTATTGTCAGAATTTGAGGATGTTTTTTCGAACGAGTTACCAAGGTTACCTCCTGAGAGGGAGCTTGATTTTACTATTGAGATAAAACCTGGTGCAGAACCAATTTCCAAGACTCTGTATCGGATGACAACGTCAGAACTTTGTGAGTTGCAAATGAAGTTGAAAGAGTTACTAGACTTAGGGCTGATAAGGCCCAGTGTCTCACCTTGGGGTGCACCAATAATTTTTGTAAAGAAGTAGTATGGTTCCTTATGATTGTGTATAGATTACAGGGACTTGAACTGTGCTATAGTAAAAAATAGGTACCCAATGCCGCGAATAGATGACCTCTTCGATCAAATTAAAGGAGCAACGATATTCTCAAAGATTGATTTGCGATCAGGGTATCATCAGTTAAGGATTAAGGAAGGAGATATTCCTAAAACTGCCTTTTGAACTCAGTTTGGACATTACAAGTTTGTCGTAGTACCTTTCGGATTGACCAATGTGCCAGCATTATTGATGAGCCTCATGAACGACGTATTCCGGAAGTACTTAGACCGTTTTGTACAAGTCTTTCTATATGACATCCTCATCTATTCCAAGAACAAAATAGAACACGAGGAACAATTACAAGTGGTGTGGTCCTGCCTTAGAGAGAACAAATTGTATGGGAAGTTGTTGAAGTGTTCCTTCTTCCAGAAAGAAATCCACTATTTAGGTCATATCATTTCTGGTGAAGGAATCTTTGTGGACCCAGAAAAGGAAAAGGCCATTATGGAATGGCCAGTGCCGAAAAATGCCCATGAGGTGAGAAGCTTCATGGGGCTAGCAGGTTATTATCGGAGATTTGTGGAAGGATTCTCAAAAATAGAGAAACCCATCACCACTTTGCAGCGCAAGGGGGTTAGGTATGAATGGACAGAAGAATGTGATAGTGCATTCATTGAGATTAAGAGGTTACTAAATAGTGCGCCAATTCTATGAGTGTCGGATATGGAAAAGGACTTCACAATCTGCATGGATGCCTTGAAGCAAGGGTTGGGGGATGTTCTAATGCAGGATGGAGGAGTGATAGCTTATGCATCAAGGAAGTTGTAGAAACACGAAGAGCTTTACGCTACTCATGATTTAGAGTTGGCAGCTGTAATGCTAGCTCTGAAACTTTGGAGGCACTATCTTGTGGGGCGAAACTTTGAGCTCAAAACGGACCATCAAAGTTTAAAACGTCTCTTCACTCAAAGGGATCTGAATGCTAGGCAAAGGTGATGGAGTGAGTTTATGAGTGAGTACGATTTTGGTATTTCATACATCAAGGGAAAGGAAAATGTGGTCATAGATTCCTTGATTAGGAGACCACGTGTCTTCTCCTTGGTACCTTTAAAGGTCAATTTGAGGGAACATGTGTTGACGCAACTCCAAGGAGACAGTTGGTATTTAGAGGTTACTTCAAACCTCTAGAGTGGGAGGAAATTAGATCCAAAGTATGAAGGATATAGTCTGGAAGTAGACAGACTGTTAAGATATCGAGGAAGGATGTACATCCCTGAAGATGGGGATATTTGAAGCATCATACTGAAGGAAGCCCATAGAGCACTTTATTGTGCACATCCGGGTGTGAAGAAGATGTATGCAGACATGAGGAAGCTCTTCTTCTGGGTAGGCATGAAGCGCGATGTAGTCCATTTCGTCTCCAAATGCCTAGAGTGTCAACAAGTGATAGCCGACCACCATCACCCGGCAGGCCTCCTACAACCACATGATGTTCCTATGTCCAAGTGGGAAGTCATCTCTATGGATTTTGTTGTGGGGTTACCGCTCACATCTCATAGACACAATGTCATTCTTGTGATAGTGGATAAGTTAACCAAGAGTGCTCATTTTATTTCGGTTAGAGACACTTACGATATCACTGATGTGGCACATGTGTTTGTAAGCGAGGTTATCCATTTGCACAGGATACCTAAGAAGATCATTTCAAATAAGGACCCTAGATTCTCTTCTAGGTTTTGGACAAGTTTGCAGTCAGCGTTGGGGACTCAGTTGAACTTAAGCATAGCTTATCATCCTGAAACAGATGGGAAAACTGAGAGAGTAAATCAAGTCATGGAAGACATGCTTAGGATGTATGTCATGGATAAT